>JAOEHI010050907.1:0-19827 GCA_025447815.1 Percopsis transmontana | reverse complement strand
TAAAATAGGATCCCCCCCCCCCCCACCTCCAGGTATCATCATAATTTCTGACTAATCTGTGTTCTGAAAAACAATCCAGCAATCCATTTGTAGTTGGGTTATTACCAATGAAATCATTTGGCATTCCAATTCTGGAGCAACGCAGTTTAGGTGAGATTTTAAGCTTGTCCTCAGGCACCCTATGACTTTGTCCCACAGAGTGGCGAAGAGCAAAAGGAAGTGGAAAAAGAGCAAGGGGAATGAATGTGTGTGTGTTTCTGGACAAGGCTGACACAATTGCTTGGAGGAGCACAATGAACAAGCTCATCGCAATATACAAATGATAGTTTTCCGGTATACTGTAGAAGGAAGCTCTAACAGAAATGACAACTCTGCTGTCTGTGCCTGACAAAACTGAAGAGTATATTCTCGCCAAAAGATTTTCTTGGCACTTCAGGTCAACTTGTGTCTGTTTTACATCAGCAGCATCACACAAGTTTACACATGGTTGAAATTAATCTGAAAAGCAATTGAGACGGCAGATGTGCAAGATTATTCTTCCCAATCGCTTGCCTAAAGTTACACCATAGTCAGATCTCTGCTACTGATTACATCGGTATTAGGGCTGCTATAATGCCTATCCAACACATGACACAATAGCTCTATTAGGTAATAAATTAAATGAAATGAAATAAGTGATTCATAGCTCATAAGCACATACCTGCATGAGAGGGAGGGGTCTTAAGATATGAACAACTTGCTTTTACTACGTACTGTAGTCGCACATGCCTACACTGACACAAAACGTATGTCCTGTATCTATGTATATAACATTTTATTAAAGATAATTAAACTAGATTTCAAAATATCAAAGCATTTTTTATTGAATTCTGAAAACATCTCATGGCCCCCCAAAACACACCTTGTGGCCCCTCCAGAGGTTCCCGCCCCCCTCTTTGAGAACCACACGAGGCCTTGCCTATAGGACAATAAGAGCTTGTTTTCCTCCATGAAGTAGGATGAGTAAAATAGGCTGTTATGACGGCTAACCCCTGTGCCCTGTCTGCTGATTGTCTGTATGGATCTGCTTTCTCTCTACAGGAGGAACCAAACTCTTCCTCAATCACAGGCATATTGACTGTGTATTGACGACAGGTCAGCCAGAAGCGTGTAGAGAGTGCGAAATCAATCACGCGCCTGTTCTACATGCTCTATGCTTGTTGTCAGTGAGGCATTGCCATCCGGAGTCTCGCCAGACTATCCCGCCTTTCTGTTGAAAGAACAATAATTAAATGTCATTCATTTGATTTAGCGCCAGGTTTACCTGGTTCAGTAGGCTACATGTTAAGTCACTGCTGATCTGGAGCGTTCAAACAGCCCCTCCTTGCTGCGGTATAAACGTCGTTTCAGCAGCTTTCGCAGTGCAAGAGAGTGTGGGATTTGCAAGTGAACAAAAGCTCCGCATAAGACAGCAGCGCCTACCTGTCATGGCGGTTATCTCCCCGGCGACGCCTTAAGCATGCCTTTTGAAAATGAGGGTGTGTAAGAAATCTGCATAGAAACACCTTTTTAGATTGGATCTACTTTTCGGATCAGGGGGCCTTCCAGCCCCGACAATAGAGCGCGCCCGACTTGCTACAGTATAATGGCCCGGGGTCCGTGCAGGTAGGTCCAAAATTGATACATTGAATATTGTTGCCATAGGCATTGTGTTCATAGACTGAGGATAAGCAGTTATTATTTCACTATCTTGTATGGCTTTGTAATGTTTATTATAAACCTGCCAACGGGGATGGGGGGGGGGTCTTAGTTCAATCTGAAAGACGATAAGATAGAAAGGGTAAGCCCCTGTGAACAAAGGGCTTACTGTATATCTGGCAACAAACAGCATTGAGGGAGACCTACACACCTCCAAGTGTAAGTCCTGACCCACCATCTCTGTTCGGGTGCTGGCTGCGTTTTGGAGCCCTCACAATGTATCACAGGGTCGCCGGGAGAACTTTATCAACTGCCAAAGGGTGATATCGGGGAGATGGGAGGGAAGAAAAATGGGCATCCTGCCCCCCCCCCCCTGCCATTTTTTACCACTCCCCGGCCCTGCGCTCCAGGGAGCATGGTCACCTCACGGGCGGCAGTAATGCGGGTCGAGCCGAGGTAACGCCGCTAAATGGGTGTAGGTGTGGAGGTAGAGTGGCTGGTGGTCAGGTGCTTTAGGCTGTAACACAGCAGTGGTCCGTGCAGCGACACCGGCTTCGTTTGGAAGGAAGCGCAGGCTTTCACCTATCACTTTGTTCACCCTTCTCATTCCCTGCCTCTCAAAAGTATTAAACGCAATGTTTCCTTCCCAAACAGGGGGACTTCACTTACGGGATGTAAACTGTTGTTTTCTCAGCGAGTATAAAAACTAAGTTGGTGCACAGAGAGGTTTGTACACTAGCTAACGTGTGTTATTTAGCTGGGGTTGCCTTTTATCTAATGGAAGGTAGGAACCCTACTCCGCATCTTGCCTAGATAACAGGCAGTTTTCCCCTGACTTAAATGGATGCTTGGTACATGTCACTTTCTCAGCATTTTCTACTGTACATACTGTACTTGTATCAGTAAAGGCAGGAAGGTTTATGTGTAATTTGCACTTTGTTTCATCTTTCCACAGACGGAGGAGAATATGGGTTAACAATGCTGCCTGTTAGACATGTGTTGAAGAAGTTTGTCAAATACTGCTTTGTTTAAAAAACATGTGAAACTCCCCAGCAAGGGTGTGATGAGTTTTCGAAAAGGCTCCTTAGTAGCTTGGTAGGTTTGCCACAAATATGTCTTGTTCGTGAACGTCAAGCTCAAAAAGCTAAAAAAACTGATTCAAACAGCCCCAACAAAGAGGTGTAACTTGCTGAGCACAGAAATTCTTTCCACACACACTGATTTGCTACACTACACTCCATGTTACATGCCATTTTGTAGATTCTTTTTTTTACTTTCTACGGAGTTAGTTTCAATAATACAGTGGTATTACATGAGCTTAACACCTTCCCTTATGCCAATAGATGGTCAAATGACTACATAATCCGTAATTAATAACTGCATTTAAATGTTTTAAAGTCAAAGAGTTTATGTGGGCAGATATTAGAGTTTTAAATGATACATCTGTTTTGGCAGTGAATTAAATGGCCATTATGTTGATTGCTTGTTTGAAAAGGAAAATTACTCGTGCAACCTATATGCTATTCATATCCGGGTCCGTTTCCCTCATGAATTAATGATTCAGGTGTATTTAATTATTTATTATCGATTTGGTTGGCTTCCCACGATCTGGTCACATTGACTTTGAAGCTCCCACCTGTGCATTTGTTTGTGCGTGTGTGCGTTTTTATGTGTTGATGTTGGCCCAACTACCGTCAGAGCTGTCATCCGAGACGGGCTCTGACTATGAGTCCTTCATAAAAGGGTATAATTTAATTATTCCAAAACCAGCTCACGTCAATACCTAGGAGAAACCACTGTTATGGGCTGGCTGCAGGTGACCGGACCACATGCCACATGCTACGTCACAAACCACTCTCACATCGCTCTAATGCTTCATTCACATGAATGGCTTTCCAATCTTCAAAGGCGACGCCAAAAGGGAATTTGCTCCCCATCGGACGCATCAATGTAAGCCTGGATAACCTGTTGTTTTATAGGAAGTGAACTGTTCCTTGGTATTGCTAGAAGCTATTTCCATAGACACTGGCGATGTGCAATCACAGCCTGTTTCTAAAATCGTCTGTCAATAGAACACACTTTCCTGTTTGTTGTCAATTTTACCATAAGCTTACAGCTTAAGTGTCGGAAGCAAAGAAGTCTCCTTATATGATGTTCAGTGGAGCACTTCAAGGATCTCTGACACAAACGCCGGTCCAGAATTGTTCCCCGTTTCCTGTCATAGACCTGATTAATCTGGGATAAAAACCCCTTTCATCTTGCCTGCGGTGGATTTAAATTTCCAAAACTAAAAAATCTCATAGTTGGAAATGTAGGTTTCTCCAAAATCACAACAAATAAATGAAAGCTGCTTTTAAACATTATTGACTCGTTCAAAGGTTCGGGAAAAATACGTTTGTCAGTTGCCTTTTTTTTTTTTTTTACCTAACACAATGCATGTAGGCATCTTGAATCAGATGATGCAATATTAGTGTGTGCTGGTGAATGACGGTCAATGGTATTTATCCCTGGACACAAAATCGATACAAATGCAGTTTGTGGCCACTGATTGTGATTTCATATTCCTCACTGACAGCCATCCTATCTGCTGACTTGTCTCGGGCTCATTGTGACGGCACTGTGCAGCTGGTGTGTGTGTGTTTGTGTGTATGAGTGCTAGGAGAGAGAACGGCAGCCATTGTGTGCCTGTTGGGAGGATAATAGGGGGCAATGTGTGAGAGCTCACAGCTCGGTCATACAGCTGAAGTCCACACCTCACTGAAGGTTATACCTTCAGGTGAGCTCAAATAACTGTTTGTCAGAAATGCAATTAAAGAAATCTCAAAAGGAGCCCGTCGTTGTGAGAGTGATTGTTTTTCCCATGCCCCCTTGGCGTGCGTCCCATTAACTGAGTGTTCGAACACGATTAAGGGCCTTTTTCTACTCGGGCAGGCAAACGGCAGCCCACATGATAAACGACAGCTGGACAGGTGGAAAAGACAGTGGAGAAGTCAGAAGGACACCAGTGGTGGAGACACGTACTGTGTATCTTCTTTAAGGTTCGTTAAAGGGCTCTGAAGTATGTAGTATGTAGCATTACGCGTACAGTTTGCCCCATACTGAGTACAGGCTATTTTGATATGTGGTGTACATGTAATGAAAACAACTTTCATAATTAGCCCCACCGTTTCTGTCGAGATGCAAATCTGATGCACCTGGTTGTACAAAGCACACGGGCCTGTCTTTTCACCGCTTCTCACCCTCTTCGGCCAATAAATACACACTACCCTTTTTCATTATTCCCAGTTAGCACTGTTGATTAACTGCCAACCAGTAACATGTCCAAAGTGATGTACAGTATTATAAATACTTCGCCTGGTCAAAAAGTAAAAGGCTTTGCTAAACGTTGTTAAAATGTGTCAAGACGGGCCACATCTCAGGTCACATCTGAAAGGCAGTCCCAGGAAGATTCCCGCTGTCAGAATGTTAAAACCCATGCACTTTTCAAAGAACATCGTTCACACAACGCATGTCCCCACTGAGAAGTCCTGCTTGACCGCAGGCAGAGACTACTGTATCAGTCTTGCTTCACAGACAATGAGAGAGACCCATTACCATGACCGATGGGGGGGCATCTTAACCGTTAGGGGTCACCGACTGCAGTGTCGCAGAGCCTAGCCCTGAGTAAGGCTGTTTTTGAAACACTAGTTTTGTGTTAAAGCCAAGACTCTGAGACGGTGCCGCTTATTGTCAGCACATTCTGAAACCAATATTTGTTTGTCTACAGAGGAAGCATGTTTATCACTGACCCTCGATGGTTCCAGGCGGTTCAACTCTGCTGACCACGATCGCAAACACTCGTGGCTCTCTCACTCCGTATCCCACTATGTGGGAAGACTGCCGCTATTTCATGTTTTTCATCCCCATTTTTGTACCGCAAGCTAACCACCCCCCACTATCTGTGTCAAACGCAATATGCAATATCATATTCCCCACTTGCTAGTCTCCGTACAAGACCTTTTGATGTCAAATTGACACTTTAGTGAACAGCACTTCATGGATTTGATATTGCCAGGCAACCACAGGATTCAGGATTTCTTCTTCGTTATGTACAACTGGCGGTTGTGACGAAGATGGGGATGATGCCGGCAAGGTTGTAAAATACTTATAGTAGTGACCGTAATTGTACCTTGTGATGTTGAAAGCTGTCTGACTGGCTTGCCTCCAGGCAGGGAGGTAAAATTAAAGCCCAGAAAAACGGATTACCGCAGTCCCCCTAGGCCCGGGATACCCAGTAGCGAGCCGATGAGCTCTACTCCACATGGCAATCCCTGCTGCTGAGCTGGGAGGCCAATTTGTTAACAATTATTGCTCGTTAGTGTGACTTCCTGTTAGCGAAAAAGGGCTTCCATAGCGGATATGGGCTAGCCAGGCTCTATTGTCTTGTAATTATCACAGTTTGAGGGAAGGCCGTGGTTGATCCATTCTCTCTCATGTCTTGATTGTCAATTTGTTGTGGGTGTCAGAGGCACCTGCGATACCTTCTGAATTCCAAATATAATGCAGTACTGTTTCTGGTTAATTTCTCCTCGCTATGGCGTGGTACATGAATTCCTATTGAGCTGATGGTAACTGAAAATATTCAGTTTCACATGCACAATATTGGTGTAATTAAGAGATTTGTTGGAACAGCATTTGGTCAGAGTTACCCAAGTGAATCTCAACCAATGACATGGCCCTAAATAGGCCCACAGCCCGCCTCCAAAAGTATTTGCTCATGCTAAAAACAGATTGGATATAAGGGGCAAGTGGGCAACCCAGGCACAACTGCTCCAAAAGTGTCAAAAATTCCTATTGGTTGCTGCTCTGTCTTTACAGGCCACATTACTTTATTATTACATTAATTATTAGTTATTTACTGGCATTCATGTCGCTAGGAATAAACTACATTTGGGAAATTAAATTAAGTGGTCACCGGATTTGGGTGCGCCACACGATCGCAAGTCAAGTTCGAGAGCCAAAAAGCTAAACAACCGGATCGAGGGGTGGTTATCTTTATCTGGTACTTGTCAACTATCTTGCAAAGCAAAGCAAACTATGCCCTCTATTTCTCAAATGCAATTAAGTGTGTATAACTAATTGCATCTCATTTTCACACACGTTTGAAAAAGGATTGATGCTCTACTAACGCACCGCTATCAATCTCCTCCTGCACTGACGCACAACAGAGTTCTGTGTGCGTGCCGGCCTGCTGTTGCGAACTTGGGAAGAAACCAACCGAACCATTAACATAGGGAAAGGGTCATAATTAGAAGAATACGTTTGACTAATAATATAAAATGATCATAAATACAAAATCCAGATATCAAAATGGGCATGACGCCACTGGTCGCGACCTTTGCGTTGTCGCTTCTTTGTTATTAATTGTCTACTGTAAATATAAGCTCTTTCACTCGGAAGGCCTGCAAACACAAGAGTTATAGAGGAATTATAGGATAGCGGGCGGCCGAGCAAATGTCCCCTACTCATCATTTGCCCGCACAAAGACGCTTAAATGGACAACTGAGCCGCCGCCCTTATGAAGCCAAATAGTATGAGCAGCGCTTCCGCTGTCACTCGCCCCCTTTCACTCCCCAAAGTCCCCGCCCCCCTCATGAATATTGCTACCTGTCTCCGCCCCGTTATTCATAAGCTGGTATCAGTTTAGTCATGTGCGCCGACGCTTGAGAGGCAAGGAGAGGGGGGAGTGTCTCCGAGCGAGAGTCACAACTCCGGCACGCGTGTGTGTATACGAGTCTGAGAGAGAGAGCGAGAGAGAGAGAGAGAGAGAGGAGGAGGAGGAGAGGAGGGGAAGAAAACCAACGGCGGATACTGAAACTGCTACTATTACTACTGCCACAGCTGCAGCTGCTAGACTACATCGCTAACAGCAGACCCGTCATCTGTCAGAACTCTAGCGGAGCCCCGTTTCCCTGCCTCGGCTTGTGCACGCGTGCCTGCGGACTTGATTATGAGACGTTCCCGTTTGTGTGTGTGTGTGTGTGTGCGCGCGCGTGAGTGAGTGTTCGCGCGCGCGTGCGTGTGCGCGCGTGTGTGTTTGTGTGTGTGGGAGAGACCATGCCTGCGAAGGAGTGACTGATGAGAACCGGAGATCCGGTCTGGACGGTGATCCGCAGCCACTGCTCGGGGTGTATTGGACGCTTGCTGTTTCCACGACGACTATAATGGGCTGCAATCTGTGCACTTTACAGAAGAGAGAGGAGCACTACAAGCTGCTATATGAGATTGCACAGGTGAGCAGAGGCTCCGCCAAGCTCTGGCATGCAATCAGCGTGTGCGCGCGTGCGTGCGTGCGTGCGTATGTGCGTGTGTGTGTGTGTGTGTGTGTGTGTGAGAGATTCATTATGCATGCTGTATGAAGAGCGATTCTACACAGCTGCTTTTCTTTGGAGAAAAAAAGGGGGCTCCAATTTAGTAGCTATTTGATCTTTTATAGGAAAGGCTGTGAGTGGGAGATCTATACACGATTGATACGCTCAAGGAACATTAGGTAATCTAGAGTGAGATTTCCTAGCGTAATAAGGAGTAAGGAGCAGTTGTGTTAGTGTAGCTGCCAGTGTGGGGTCCATTCAACCCCCGGGTTGGAGCTTTGCTGAGGTTGTGAGTTGTTCACTGTGCTTCTGAAGGATTACTTGCCTAAAGGTGAATTTCCCACGTTGTAGGCAGCGACGCTGTATTGGGTCGGGAGCCTGTGGCACATCCACATTCAAATGAATGTTTTGGGAAAAAATTTGCGTATCCTCACACTTTTGTGATGTCTTATAGGACAAGTTGAATGTAATGGTAATGATCCGTTTTTTTTTGCTTTCACTAAGGAATTATCTCTGAAATAAAAATAGGACTCATTTTTATGGTTCTAATTCTTAGCTAATTATTTCAGAATAATTGATTAATAGTGTGAGTTATAGTTAATATTAAGGAAACGTCGTGGCGCTTTTGCGATAATGTATATTTTTCTTATTGTCAGCACAGCCCATGAAAAGACCAAACCCTACAGTGTTCTCCTACTGTACTAACAGGACCTAGCCATATAGTGGCTACCTTGGATGTCACACCTCCACTGTCCACAAATACATTAGAACAAGTCAAACTGTTGTGTTTGTCAGCGCAATTCATGTTTACGTCAAACACAGGGACCATACCATACTATTTACAACGCACCTATAATGCATGATGGGGTGGGGTGATTACTCTCCTGTAGACTCAAGAGGACACAAGTCCATGTGTTCGCCAGTGCGCTATGCTATTAAGTCTCTGCTATCTTGAGAAACATAATGTCATAGAGTTCAGTCATGCCAACCCACAAAGGAACTGAAGGCTTATCTTATCCTGTCTTTAGAGGAGCCACCCCTAGTCTCCCCTTTCGTCTCCCCACCTGCCTCCTGTTCTGACAAGCTAATAGCTGCAGAGCCGAGAGTCTCCTGTAGCACTGTAGCGCGCGCACCCCCCCCCAACAATAGTGCCTGCCTTCACGCCACTGTGATCACAGCCTCATTAGCCGCTTTCTGCAGTTGTCCTGTGCATTCATTAGACGTGAAGTGCCTCTCTTTACCCTTGTGAAGAGAGGTGAAAAGGGGAGAGGGGGAGATAAACTAGCTGGGTTAACTACCGCCTGTGGCTTTCAGCTCGCTGGCGGCGCTGCCAAGCCCGAGCGGCGGGCTTCGTCGCGGGAACCGGGACAGCTGGGAGAATCTGAGGAGGCCGTTATAGAGGTGATGGGAGCCGCGGGATGGAAGAACTACTGTGAAGCGGCTTCATTCACTAATGTTGTGTTATATGTGCACTCTTTGATTAGCGCCCCAAAACTCCACCCCAGCTCTCTGTTTAGATTTTCCCTAGCGTGTTGGCAGCCTTTTGAGAAGCTGCGTAGAGAGGAGTGCGAGCCACTCAGATCAACCATTTTTTGTCTGTGTTTAAGCCTTAGCGAAGCACCTGAATATCAGGCTTTCCTTTCCTCCGACGGGGTATAGAAATAGTGCAGTGCTCCATGGTGTCCATGGTGGTGGTTTCTGCTCCATTTATTTGGTAACGGTGTAGACTCATGTCTAGATTTAGCAGCGGGGGGATTGGAGCGGTCTTATACCCAGGGCACAGCAGCCAGTCACTGACATCCCGGTCCAGACGCTGGTGTATTGTGACAGTTTGGTGAACCATCAGGGGGAGAGCCTCGCCATCACCACCTCCGCAGCCATCACCGCTTTGGGAGGCAGGGGGAGACTGGGATTGGAACAGGGATGATCAACCACTCTCCCTGGGGGTGGTAAATTAGGCAGGTTCAGGAAGGGGAGAAAGAAACGGAGAAAGCGTGTGAGGGATGCCTCTGCTAATACAAGAAAGGAAGGAAGTAGAAACGTACTTTAGCAGCGCTTTGAAAACACGCCTTCGTTCTCGCACACGCATGCAGACGCGCGCGCGCACACACACACGCACACATCCGCACGTGTGTCACAGTAAGACAGCCGAGCGAGGACCGCGCGCCGCTCAGCATCACCGTGAGCGCGGAAATACAGGATATTGTTTGAGGAGAGAAGGGCAAGCAGACAGACAAACAAGCTAGTCTGCCAGATAGAGCTCTCACTGGAGGTAGGGAGTGTGTCACTGTGCCTTTGTGGTTGCGGAGGGGTGTTGCTGGATCACAAAGCTGCCAGGCGAATCCACCTCCTTCTCCTCTCCTCTCTGTTTTGCTTGTGTGTTAATCTACCCTGTTCCACTCTTTATTTGTGCTCTCTCTCTCTCTCTCTCTCTCTCTCTCTCTCTGTCTCTCTCTCTCTCATTGAGAAACACACATAGTGTAAACACCCACTGCACACTTTGTCACCCATGGGCGTTGCAGAAGCCTGCTTAATGATGGGTTGAATGTGGTGAATTAGTGTGTTCGTGTAAACGGAGAAGGGGGGCGGCTCTGCCGGCGTGTGAGCGCCCGGTACGCGCGTGAGGCCCATTTCCTAAGAGCAGGAGCCGGTCACAGTGGTTGGTCAGACACCCGCCTCCCCCCTTCCCTTCACACTCAGAAACAATTTTGACACTATCCCAGCCTGCCTGACCCCACGAGCTGTGGGAGATTTATGACTTGCTGGCTCCTGTCCTTTCCATTTCACTCTCTCTCTCTCTCTCTTTCTCTCTCTTTCTCTCTCTTTCTCTCTCTTTCTCTCTCTCCCCCTCTTCCTCACGGCCATGGATGTTTTGTGTGCTCACCTATATATATATATATATATATATATATATATATGTATATGTTGTATCATCTTATGGCTGACTTCTCTTGCTATATGTATTCATTCTTTCTTTCTTTTTTATTCTCTTTCTTTCACTTTACTTTGTTTTGATTACAGAGGTTTCCCCCACTCCCTCCAGCCTCTTCTCAGCTGGGTTCCCCTCTAGTTGCCCTTGCAGTGATTGTCCTCTTAGTGGGTACGACCCAGGCTGAGTTTCTCTCTAGCAGGGAACCAGGAAACTGGGTAACCCTGCTGCCACTTTCAGCAGCTTCCACTTAACAGTCAGTAAGATCCTGCTCCCTTGTTTTGCTTACTCTTGCCTTCTCAAAGCACGCGTCAGGACCCCTCCCCTCCCCCCTTCTCCTGCAAGATTTAGGGAGGGGAGATGGTTTCGAAATAATCGTTTCTGTTGTTATTATTAGTTTAGTATTATTATTCTGTTTTTTTGTTTGTTGTTTAAAACTGGACTGTGCATGAAAGTGCACGTGGTCAAAGGCGGAGGAGTAGATAAGAGTGCTAACACCTCAGCCCTCAAGGCTGGGAGGAACACGGGATGGACAAATCAAGGATCCCTTTTTAAATAAATAGAACACCAAGCATCTATGGCCATTTTTGTAGGCGATAACTTAGCTGATTCACTCTGTGATCTGTCAGGGCTTTCAAATTCCCATTGTGTCCACAAGCTCCCCATCGTGAGTCATGCATTGTCTGTTCGCCGCTCAAACCCAGTGATGTGTGGCTTTTTTGGGGCGCTAATTAGCGCCACAGCAGATGTTGATGAGTGGAGCAACACGCCGTAGCTCATAGTAATGTGTGCAGGAGGACGCTTGCCACAATCAGCCACTGTAACTGCATCGCCGCGTTAATGTCCCCATGGTCTTTTCCCAGTCCCCTATATGCCAAAGAGGTATGTAATCAAAACAAGAAGAGGGGGGTGCTGTCGGTGTCAGAATGATGTGGCTCCACAGTTTGCCAAGAAATGGATTTCATCTTTCACAGTACTGAGTTCAGATCCTTTTGTTGTTTATTAGACCTGCTTGGGAATTTTCCCACTGACCAATTCCAACCGTACTTTTCTGTTTCTGAACATGAAGCGTTGCACCCAGGTTCTTATAAATTGGATCGGACAGGGGCTGCATTTGAGAAATAAATAGAAAGAGTCTTCCCGACTCAATGAGACGTACCAGTCCCTTATAACTATAACTGATGCATAAGAATAAGAGTGGGAGGTTTTTCCCCACATCTCCTCCTATTCTGTCCTAGAATATTCACTTACACTTAAGTATGAAATCACAACCCTGTTATTCATGATTTTTTTTTAATACGAAGACACTCAGGAGGGAGAACGGAATGGAAATTTAGGAGTTCGCCAGTGTCACGTCAAACGCTCCCGCTCAGCTGAGAGGTACGGGGGGACAGATAGCTGAAATGATACGGAGCCTGGATGCAGTTGCTTCTGGGGGAGGAGAGCTACACCCCCACATAGAGAGATCCAGCTGCTACTGTATGACACCCCCGTCCATGTGTTTAATTGATCTGTTTTCGCTTTACTGGGCTGAAAAGGCTATAATGCTGAGAACTGGGTTGGCAGGTTGCAGCAGGTTAAAACTATGGGCAGGACAATAAAGGCGACTTCATAGCGACGAGGTGTGTGTTTGTGTGTGATATTCTAAGCAGTGAGCTATATATGTCTATATGTGTGAGTGTGTGCGCAATGTGTCCAAGTGTGAATGCGCATGTGTTGCACGGCTGTCTATACATGTTTACGCGCGTGTGTGGGTGGGTGGGTGCTGGTTTATGGAAGACTATATACTGTTGAACCTTGCTCTCCACCCCCACACGTCTCCATTTGTTAGCTACAATGTTCTCATCCATCTTCTTGTCCCATTACAGTATTTTTTTGAAGGATGTCCCTCAACCATTACAATTGATGGGGGGGGGGGAAGAGAAATGTGCTGCCTGATTGATCTTGTGTCCCCCCCAGGAGAGATTAGCCTGAAATATAATCTGCTCCGTCTAGGATGGCCTCATTCTCCCAGAATACCAGGGTCTATATTTCTTAATCTCCACCATTACAGATATATAGACAGACAGACAGATGAAGAATTCCACAAGGGGTTGTGCGCGCGCACACACACACACAGACGGTGTGCTATCCCCACCATTCCTGGGTGATACGGGGGAACCTATATATCTGATTCCCCCCTCCATCCCACCAACAGCTCTAATGTTCTCGCTGTACTTCATCCTGCAGTTTCTAATCGCAGGCCCGATCTGTCAGCCGGCCCCGTTAGCTTGCAGCACCAGTGGCTGTCTGCTAGCCCTACCCCGCTCGCTGGCTGCCACGAGACTCCCGGCAGCTCAAATTGAGATCTAAATATGCTGAGTTGATCCTTTTCCCCCACTTAGGCTGTTTACAAAATAGTCATATTTACCACCTGTCTCTGCAGACAGCCCTCTAATGTTATTCCTGTACTCATCTGGTAAAAGGCACTGCCGACAGGGTTGCGTAACGGCAGACTCAAACTGAATGTATAATAAGACTTTTTTATATTCAAGAGGCAGTGTTATGCGCACATTCAATTTCTTGGCGACTCCACTATCCACTGTCACATTCCGAGGGACGCTTCTTGATTTGTGTCTGGAACTGCCCTTCTGGTTGAAACAGGCATGGCAAAATCATTGTTGTTCTGGTTTGAAACACACATCTGTGTGCTCAACGGTTTGCACTCTTCTCTACTACTCCCCCCTACACCTCTGCTCTCATAGGCTTACCCCTTATTCTCTACCCCTCCCCAACAGCCACCCACACTCTTGTGGACAGTGGCGTTATAAACATCAACAGTGAGCTGGGGGCAGAAATGTCGGGATATAACGCAATCGAGGAGTGTATTTTAAAATGTGTTTTTTCTTCTTGATGACGATAACAATTATTCGTATCTGCTTTTGCCTCAGGGATTTGTACCGTTTACCTCTGATGCACATGGCAGGACATTTCCCATGAGATAAAGTCAGTGGCTATTTTCAGTCATTCCACTCAATTTCATTGTGGGAGGGCAATGAGGATTTAAGAGGGAGTTGATGAATTGACCTTTTCCTTTTCGTCTGTATCTTATCCCAATAAGAGCCCGGCTGACCTTTACAGCCATGTATCAAATCCCCGGACCACCAGATCTCCTCAGCCCTCTTTGGCCTGACACCAGGAGGCTCTTCAAAATTGAGTTTTATCTCCCAAATGTGCTCCTATCTAGCTCCTCGCCCTCCCCATCCGTGTTCTTTTCATCTGGCTCACAGCCTCTGTCAAGGAAGTCCCTGAACAAACCACAGTCAACAGCTTTCTGCAGGGAACCTAATCTGTTTATCTGAGAGCTTATTTCTCCTTACCACCATGCTATTTAGCAGATGTGAATGGGTTTTGGTGAATTCAAGGGATTCAATTAGAGGTGGAAAAAGGTGATACCTACCTAAAGAATTGTGTGTCCATGATTTAGGAGCAACCGCTTCTAGAGCAGTAGTTCTCAAACGTTTTGACCTAAGATCTCTCTGATGATGTTCTTGTGCTTGTGTGCCATGCAGTGGGCAATATTAAACATAGAAATACATATATAAAAATATAGAAATAGCTTGTACAATTATAAATATAAAACATGAATGCACATAGTGTATACATACACGGTGGCGAAGATTTTGCATTTTTTTTCTTATGTCAGATACATCCCAAAACATGGACACTGGTTTGTAAATGGCAGAAAATGCCTTGTAGTGCCATTAAAAAAAAAAAAAAAAAAATCAAGTAAACAAAATCTTGAAATCATCTTGTAAGCCCTCAAGTTTCAAAGGTCACTGTCACCTTCTAAATTAATCTCCCCCTTACAGCGTCACTGCTGTATGTATCTCACTCGGCTCAACCCTCCAGTGACATCACAGTGACATCATCCGAGAGTACGAGCAACATGGGGGCATATGCATTTTCCTTTCACGTCAAGATCAAGGGATGTCAGTGAAAAAAGGAACCCCACGGTTGAGTGTGTCTCAGTGCCACGCCCCAATGGTCCAGAGCCTCTAGCTAATGACCTGAGCCTGGCTTAGGAGCCTGGAAATGGCACAGTGCTGTGGAGTGTCTGGTCTCATTCTTTTTTCTGAAGCTCTCTCGGCCGGTCAACAAAGCACTTAAGAGACCCGTCTGTCCTCCCCTGTTATTATAGGCCACTACTTGTGCCCTTGATACATCTTTTCGCGACGTTATGCATTTCAAAGCAGCTTTCTTCGTGCTTTTATATGGCATTAGTGTGTGTCTCCATGTTTACTGTGCGTTCCCGCCTGTGTTTGTGTAATTGTTTGTGTGTGTGTGTGTGTGTGTGTGTGTGTGTGTGTGTGTGTGTGTGTGTGTGTACGCGAGAGTAATGGCATCAGACTCAACAGCTCGGGCTTTTAACTCTAAAGAGGAACCAAAATAAAGAGCTATTGCCTGCACAGAAGGGCGCAGTGTGTCTGCGTTCCCAGAGCCTCTTAGTTGATTAGCTGTAGTTAAGCAGTGACAGGGACCCTCATTAATTCATTACTATTCAAGAGGCGTCTCGACCTTTTCGAAGACGCAAGGTTTGTGTGTCACACGGGATTCAGCTTTGAGATTCAGACTGTGTGTCTAAAACATGAATTTTGCTGCCATAAAAAGTCTCTTAGAGAGACGTCAGTACTTATTTGGCCTCTAGAAAAATCCCATAGTGCAATGGGAATTGACCTTTTGATGGGTTTAAAGAGATATGACGTGTGTTTCACTGTTTAAAGAATCTCTCACACAGTCTGTGTTTTCTCCCTGGTTCTCGAGGGAAGGAAGGGGCTGTAAACATTAGCTAGATTCTGAGAGAATCTAGCTAACTCTTCTTTTCCGTCCCAGCGAAACAAGAGAGGACCTGGGAGAATGCACCGGACCAATCGTTTCCTCGTAGGTTCACCCGCACAATGAGCCCGGCGCCCCATCGCCGCCATCGCTCACCATAGCCTTAAGATATCGTCTCCGCCATCTGCGCTGACATTTGGAGAAATAGGAAGGTGTCAGCTCAGCGTGCCGCCTGTTTGATATACTGCGGTGGATAAGGGGCACGACAAAGCCTTGGGTTCTGTTCAGGGTCTCTCTCCCCTTCCTCCCCTGCCTCCCCTGCCTCCCCTTCTCCTTGTCTGGCGCTTCATCTTTCTCTACCAGCCTGCCCCCCTTTTGGCACCTTCACCTGCGCTCCCGCTTTGTGACTTGGGGAGGGGCACAGCCGCCCAGTACGTCTGACAGGAGCGGGCTCGTGCGCCTTGGGTGAGAATAGATGATGTAACACTTGCTGGTTGGTGGAGGGGGGTGGTCACTGGGGGGTGGGGGCATGCACGCTTGGGTGTCACTCCACAGGCCAGGGCTCCCCCCTGCACACGCCACGATAAGCCCCTGGCTGACAGAGGTGACACATACACACATACACACTGTCCTGCACCTCACCCAACCCCACCCCCCCGCGGTGTGCACCTCCATGAACGCAGCCCTGCCGTCACATTAGCATTCTGGCCGTCACCGCCGAAGGCTCCAAACCACCAGATTCTAGACACCAGGAGCTATAGGCACAGCTGCCATTACTCGCCGAATTACAATTACCGGTCAGTATCCCCTCAGCTATGATAGTTGTTTCAATGACGCTTGAGAGCCCCTGTTGTCGGATCTGGCCGTGCACTGTCTGCATGCGCGTGTGTGTGTGCGTGTGTGTGTGTGAGGGGTTTGTGCACGTCAGCGTGTGGGAGGGATAGGGGCGGCCGGAGGTGTTCCTCTCACGCTGACACACTGACACACTTCCGCAGACCTTGATTTGAATGAGCCACATTTGCAGTGAGAGCATTACAATAGCTTTATAAAAACTCAAGCCCCACTCGGAAGATCACGGCACGGCTTCTAGCCAGTAAATGTAATTTATTCCGATTGTAAAATCAATGTAAATGTCCAATAAGATTATAACCTGAAGGGAGAGGCTTTATTGGTTAATTGAATTGCAAATAATTGAAGAAATATTTAACATGGATGTGATGGTATGTGCCAGAGTGCGCTAAATGTTAATTGGTGATGTAAATCATGTACAATGTTTGGCTTAGCAGAGAGCAAAATCAAAGCGCATTGCGTCTTTTTCTAAGTCCCGGACCCTCTAGTATCAATAGGAGACCATCAGTCTGTTTGTGAGAAAATAAAAATCTATTTTTACAACTGCAACACGTTGCTCTCAAACAGCCACCATCAGATGTTCACAGTAGGAAGTAGCTCGCGAAGTGAGGATCAAATAGGCGACCATGTTTTCTCCCCCTGCAGCATTGCAGTCATCCTAGGCACCTCCTACACAACCCAGATCCTTACACCCCTGGGCCCGTTTCCTCACCGCCCTGACCGAGATCGCAGGGGAGCCCTCCTGCCTCACGTGACTCCGTATTCTCCGTATAGTTGTCCACAGAAATCGAACTAGTAGCACTTGGCGGAAAAACATGCATCCGAATCACATTATTAGCGCATTTTGAAACCATGTGCCAATAATGCTATGACTATAACGTGAAAATGTGCTGGAATGTGCTAGGATTCACAGAACGTTAAAACAAGAGCTGGTGCTAATCTAATACAGTCACCTCACACTCATAATGTAATGCAAGTCATGTATGATTATCGCATTTAAATGTATAATTATTATACGCACAAAACACACCTTGGTCGGTTGACTCTGCTATTGTGTATACTGTATGTATTTGTGTGTGTGTTTTCTCTGAGAGAAAGAGAGAATACGCGAAACAGAAGGGCAAAAAAAAAAGTGAACTGGAGAGTGCGAATGCCCTATGTTAGGGGAGGACTTAGTTGAAGCCCATTAGCGTCATGGGCACATCAGTAACACTCTGTATGTCACTGCCATGTCACTTCCTCTCCATCGCCTGTGTCTCCAATGTCAAACTGGGGTTGGCTGCTATTACACATTGTAACACGGGCACGCCGAGAGCGCCACAGATGCCAATGCACTTACGGGCCACTGCACAACTGGGTGTTTTTTGAGTGACCGGTGAAGTGTCCAAAGTGACAAATCAGACAGAACCGGGCTGTAACGCAAGGGTGCGGTATGGGTAAACCACACGCTAACATGTACCATGTATAATGGTACATGTTGGTACATGGCCAACCAACTTGTTATCTTTGCCAAGGAGATACATTACGAGATATCCCAGTGCCCACACTCATTGATGTTTGGTGACTTATTAATGGGGCAGGATCTCTGGGAGGTTATCCCTCGCCCAGAGGGTCCTGGGTTGGTTACCCAACATGGAAGCATTCTGTAAGCATCCTGGGTGCAGGTATGGGCTCTACCTAGTGCTCTCAACATGACAACTTGTTTCTAAGCAGGCAAAAGTCAATACATTGTTTCAATGAGGGAAGGTCGTAGGCTGCTTGTGTGCTGACCACACCATCTCCTTTGCTTGCCAGTTTTCTTTTTCCCACTCTGTGTGTATTGCCTTGGGACTGGTAGTGCCTTGGGGGATACGCATCGAGTTAATCAATACAAAAAGGTCTGTTTTTAGACCCCAAACCCTGTGCGTTTAAGACTTATTAGAGGAATCTGTTGTTTGAGAGAGACAGGTTGGGAGGGGCTACTATCACGTTAGGGCTGCTATTCATCAGGGAACCCAGCATAAAGCAGAGGACCAAGCTGATAGCTCTCACTAGAGACCAGTGTGTGTGTGTGTTTTGTGTTTTGTGTGTGTGCGTGCGTTGCGTGTACACAGCAGTTCATCATATTGCGCTTTTTGCCTGCTTTCCTTGCTCTTGGGAGAGGTGTATTTCAGGAAACACAGAGCCTAGAAATATCCCAAGTTGCTTGGGGAAAATATATCACTTTTGCTGTTCTTTGTATGAGAATTCATTTGGCACCAGCTCTGTTTCCCTCTCTGTCTTTGTCTTTGTCTACATTGTAGACCTTAGCCTAGTGTAGCCCCAGGTGAATCTAAGATATATAGGTCAGCGGATGGCAGGAAAGACTATTGCCTCAAGCTGGGTACAGCAGACATTCTGTGTACTCCCTCCATCATGGAATTCCTGTATGTTTGCACCTCAGTTTTGTTTTTTTCTGTGAGCAAGATGGCTCAAAAAAAGTTATAGAATTTTGTTGAAAAGCAAATAACTTTTTGTTGGTGATGTTTTTGTATGTTTTTCTTACTGTTTCTCACCGTTTTTCTTACTAGAATTTCACTTTGTGGGATCAATAAAGTGTTAGCTTAGAATATTTTAGTTTTCACAAAATAAGGCAATATGGTTGTTGAAAATAATGTTTTACTCATTCTTATATTAAACTAAATACATTAAATATTTAAAAGAACACATTATGAAAACAAGAAAATGTCAAAATCTAAGACTTCCTGTGAAATAATGATTTTGTAGTGCTATTTTATTATTATTTTTTTAAAGAAAGACAGGGATCGGCTTTAGGCAAAATCTTTGTGAAGCAAAAACCAATCCATCTGTATTATTATGGGAGATAACACATGAGCCATCCCCTGCCTGAACACCCTGGAGGTGCTAATTTAGATTGTAGGTGAGAAAAGAAACCAAATTATATATGATGCAGTAAATTGTGGTTTTACCATCTGTTAGCAAAATTGCTAAAGCAGTTAATCTATTAATTAGTGGCAGAGGGACCTGCATTGAGAACAGGTGGATTCATATTAAAATCAATATTCATATTTGCTGTCTTCAAATAACATCTGATAGACTTTTGTGTAAAAATCTGCAGATGTTAAAATTGTGGTGTTTTAGTGAGAGAGTCTTAAAGGGGCCGTCCCACGCAAAACCGATTTTACGTGTATTTTTTAAAATCCATTAGGTCCATGTGTGTTTGTGTTA
>JAOEHI010050906.1:44443-86926 GCA_025447815.1 Percopsis transmontana | reverse complement strand
GCCAACTCTGGGGCTTGAACCCACGACCTTCTGGCTGGGAGTCCAACACCTAGACCACTAGACCATCCTGCCCCCTTCCAGAAGATGTATCCAGAAGATGTACAATTATTAGGAAAGCGAAACAATGTGGACCTTTACCAAATACGTTTCCGTGGGTCTAAAGCAGAATATTGCATGACAGACTTCACTATTCTATTGACTTGTGTTCATCTCACTGATCATTTATGGGACATATGAAGGCATACATCCACAGCATCATGACAACACACCAAATGCTGCCAAATGGTAGCTACTGTATCAGCTGATTACTTACAACAGGCTTTGTCAGACCAAACGAGCAGTTTTGGAGCAGAGCAGCTTAGTCTCACAATAATGTGGTCTATTTGTGCTTTACTCCTACAACCTGTGCCACTTGTGTGGCTGCTACATACAGGAACACACTTTTATGCAAAAATCTACCTCCACAACCCTAGCCTCTCCCTAGGATAACAGTCCAGTGTTAGCTCTGTTGTTCAGGAGGGGATCAGCACCTATAGCAAAGCCTCTGCCTTCAACATGCTATGTTGTTAGCTGTTATCAAAATGTTTCCAACTGAATAGCTTTTAGTTACGGTCAGTGCAACAGAAAAAAATATCAGAAAGCGACCTCGGTAGCAGAAATAAGGGTCAGGTAATGTGCTCAGTGTTCTAGATAATAGGGGTTGTTTTGACTATCACCACAGTTGCCATATTAACATGGGTCAGCGAGGTAGCAAGTGAGAGAAAGGAAATAAAAGGAAGACAGTGATTAAAAGGCTAGAAAAACATTATAAGATAGATATGTTAGTGGCCAGTGTAACGCATTACTGTTCCTCATAGTTACTTTTAGTAACTTTGGGTGCTCTTTGAGCTGGTTTTTACCGACTTTGCTTTGTGGTATTGAAGAGCATAAAAGAAAGCTCTTGTGTATGTCCTCCTTATTAGGATAGGGATTTGTGCTGATATATGGGCATATGTAAGGTTTAACATTATATTGTTAACTGGAAATTACATGACATTGCATTTCAACAAATGTTGACGAGTAACGCAAAAGTATAATTAATTACTTTCTACAGGAAGTAAATAATTAAAGTAATTACTTTTTTTTTTTGTAACGAGTAATGTGAAATATATTACTTTTTTTGAGTAACGACCCCAATACTATTAGTGCCAGCCAGTATATCAAAAGTGGCATGTTAAAAATCTGTAAAAGATGTAACCATTTATTTTATACTGAATAAATGGTTACAATGGTTACATGAAAAATCTGGACCACTAGCATTAGCTTCAACTTCAGCTAGGTGGTGACATAAGAATTTAAATTGGCTGTTAACACAAGTGGCGTCTATAACAAAACACACTAACGCGCTATGTACACACATAATGTACTAATTGTGTGGTTCTGAAAGGGACGTGGTGGTCGGTCATGAAAGCTAGTGTCCCAAAACTCTAAACTCTAATTAGAGTGACCGCGGCCCTAAATCTGCAAGCCAAATGCGTGGGCTACGGTTGGAATGTGGGGCCGACCCATAAAGGGAGGACCGGCCTGAGAAGATTACAATGTGTGTCCACGTGTGTGTGTGTATGTGTGCGCGCGTGTGCCTTTATCGATTCTGAGTGACTTCACTCAGTTAAGGCACGCCAAGTCCTGCTCTTCCTCCCCCCACCCCCACGCCCACCCATATATCAGCCATACACTTTTCTGTGTGTGGCTAGCATAGTGTCTTTTCAAGCCTCTATGCTACATTCACACAAAGAAGGCTGAGCCAAGCCAGAAATAAGACAAGTGCCCCATTCATCTGGCGAACTCGATCTGATCTTGCTATAACCTCCTCTGGCCATTTGGCAGCTCAACTGTTGCCATTTTATTAAATAATTTCAGAGACGTAAATTATGGCAATTTAGAGAGATTTTTAACCATTTGTCAATACCAACGCCTTGACATACACCTGCATTGCAATACATTGAAGAACTTACATATGGAAATAATAGTACTTAAAAACAAGATGAATGCTATACCCAAAAAGAAAAACGAAATAAAATGAATACCCTACACTTATAATAATGATATTGTTATTAATTTCTTATGAACATTTTGAGATTGTAGTCATGTTGTGATGAAAATCCATTCAAAGCAAATTCAAAACTTACTTCCAATAATCTCCTAAAAACCTCAGATAGGGCATAGTGTCCCAAATACTGGTTCCAGTGACACCCTTGTATAAATAACAATACATTTTAGGAGTAGAGCAAAGACTTCACCTGCATGAATCAGAGTCAAATAACAGGTCCAACCAGGTCAATCAAATGTTGCAAGAGCATGTAATCTACACTGGCATTTGGTAAAATACAAGAAAATATGTGCATCTCTCCAGAGCGCCTAGATTGTTATTGCTGTCTTTCATGCTAACAACTTTTCTTTCCAAACTCTTTCCAAGATGCCCAAGAAATATCAATGGGATTTTGTGGAGATGTCTAGGTGTTCTGCAGCTGTTCTAGTCTCTGCTCTGTTGTTTGCTATATGCCAGTATCTCCATGTTGGGAGTCACCATGAATCATAAAACATTGTCAAAGTGGCTGTGATTATCAGCTGAACTGTGACCCTGGCCAGACTAGTGTAAATCTGAGCACTGAGCCCACCCACCCACACACACCCACACACACCCACACGGGGAAAAGTGCACTCAGCAAGACAACCCTTAATTATTTCTACTTGACTCGTCATATTATTGAAATATCAGCACAGGGTTCATGCACAACAATTTCTACTATATAAAAAAGAAATGACATTCCCAACAAGGAATAAAATTATGTTTTTGTACCTAATGTAATGATGCTGCTTACCTTCAATGCAGCTTTATCCATTATATACTTTAGTGTAAATCCAGTACTGTTCCGGCTGACTTGTTTTCTGTGCTGCACCTAACAATGACAAGGAGAGAGAATGAGAGAGACACACAGACAGAGAATGAAGTAAGGGATGGGCGGTCATTCTGTCAGATCAGCAGCCAATCAAGTTGTTTCATGCTCAAGACTTTAGATAACTGACTGCCATAAATTGTTGTACCTTCACAACCATATAGTCACCTCACTGACAGCAGACTGGATTGTTTACCGACTAAATGCTACATGACATTATCTAACTGTAGTCCATTTGTCAATGTTTCCAAAACTACAGAAAATAGGTTTGCTAAGGTTTCCATTTTTAAAATGATCAACCCAAAAAAGGAAATGTAGCATACTGTAATATTACTTCAATAATGGAGGTCTTTTTAGCAAAAATAGATCCACACGGACAATTGACACGATTCTAAAACACACCCTGTATCACAAGTACAATTGTACTCAAGACTATTTTACGTCAGTGACCATATCTGAAACATGCCGTCATACAAAACATCTGAATTAGTCTGCCAACTGAACTCCTCCTGGTGAGCTCAATTGTCCCTCTTATCAGTGTATCAGAAAAGTATTTTTTCCAATCACTTGTCATCACCATGACAAGTGATAACAGTAAGACAGGTTTGTCATGTGACAAACAAGAGGTGCGTCATTGTAGATTTGATTGTACAATGTGTATTACTACTGCTGCAAATGCTCGGCTAACTCCCTTCGGCTTTTCCCTGGCAGTTTCCCTAACTTTTCATTCGGAACATATACAATGAGTCAGCATCAATGATGTCTTAGTAAGCAATGCATTGTGAAAAGTGTTGTGTGCGTTTTCTCCAAGTGGTTGCTGATTGCACTGTATAGACCATTGATTACATACGAGAAATCCAAAAGCCATATCCATAGAGAATTGTGACCGTTAACCTTTAGGTAGTGATAATACTTGTTTGTTCAATGTCTTGTGTAACCCAAGGTTTGTCGACTGGTTTCAGTGTGTCACAAGCCACACTGCTTCAGAAATGTCTGAATGTCAATGCCAAACAAAAATATAATTCGGTCTAATGAAACATGCGAGCATAATTTTTTTCTACTGCTAAGTTTGCAAAATAACTTGTAGGCAGCTAGAGTTGCCTAGTTTTCTAGAATTCAGAATGCGGTCAGATATAGGTCGGATGACCAAATATTCTGTATATGTAAAAATAAATACATTCTATATTATGCCTAAACCTAAAAAAAAACATTTTAGGATTTATTTTTTTTTATTTTTTTTAATTTTTTTTAAACCAACCAGGATGAAATGAAACTGTATTAGATCATTATTTGTCCCTTCGTGGAGGGACTGTTTCTGTCTGTCTTTTCTAATGTCATCAGAGATTATTTCTCAACTTATTCAAACAATGACTCATGACCTGCTATGTGATTAGGTCTAACCTCACATGGGCTGCTGAGAACTAAAGCCAGATCTCACCATTTGAAAACACAGAGTATGTGGAAATTGTATGTAGGCTACTGGCCCATCCTGCATAAGATTGCACTAAGTACTTGGGACAGCACACCTGAAAAATGCTTTGGCAAACTGCAGCCGAAACAGCTACAGTATTAATATGCTCCAGCCCCCCCAAACAAACGTGCCTGGTTAGTGTAAAGTTTAGAATATTCCAAATCTGGCAACAATGTGCAGTGGTCTCTTTTTCCATGGCTGTACATGTGCCTTTTTTAAATGTAGTTTTTAATTATTATGCTATTAGGCTACTGAAAATTAACTTTGAAACTAGATCTGAGGACATTAACTTTGAAACTAGACCTGAGGACACCCCGTAATATTTCATGTCAGATTTTGAATCGTTTTGTATCGTTTCTGGAGCATTCCACAGGCATTAACAGCAAGCCAGGTAAAGGAGGAATCCCCATTTCACTTTAATAGAAATTAAATGCATTTCACGTGACTACAAACAAGTGTTCCTCCTTCAACTGGTTAAACAGCACTGAAAAGAATCAACCAAGAAGCCAACAAGACACATTTCAGGTTGACAGGCAATATAAAAACATAATTTACATTCCCAGTAGTTCCCTTCTTCCTCTCATGGTGGAATAAAGGAGATATTATTTGTCTTTATAATACCTTAACAAGGTTAAAAAGAGAGAGTTAAACCAAAGGTTAGGTTATCTATATATATCCACAGGTTATCTTTATATATTTGTATAAGACACCAACTGTCAAGAAGACAGTGAGAGGTGCTGCAAACATTGACTTTATAAGTGAAGGACCTGGAGAACATATGGCTTTGATTTGAGGCCATTATAAAAACAAAAAAAAGCCAGTGGAAACAGAGAAAGACTCTATATGTGATACATCAAGACGCGACTGTATAAACTGTGTGTATGTGTGTAGAGGCGCTGACTGTACTTGTAGGCCACAATGGTCTGAATGCTGATGTGGTTAAGAATGTGCATGTGAGCGTGCCCATAGCCTGTAGAGGGTAAACTCAGGAAAGTAAGTTGCGTGAGGCAAGCTGGATCACTGTCTTGCACTAGATGCTAGAGCTATGCTTTAGCATAAATACACAGCCCTGTGTCAAGAAGAAGAGATTAGTTGTAGTAGGTGCTACTAATAATTACAATTAGGTAATTTAGCAGACACTTTTTATCCAAAGCAACTTACAATTAAATAATAAGTAGCACAACAGTACTACATTTAATGAAACATTTCATTTCAAATGATGTCCCAAAAAAGTGGAACAATAAGAAATTGCTTTTAATGCATATAGTCAATACAATTTTTGATTAGGTAACATCATTATTCTTGCTGGAAAACAGAATAATGCACGGGATATTCTTTTGTCTTTATAGATTATATAATTAGTTCTGCGGTTTCTACCTTTGAAAATATCTGCTCATGCTAACACAAGCTGCACTATGTGAAGCAGAAGAATTATAAGCCTATTAGCCTTAGCCTGAACACTGAGGGGATAAAAGCAACTAGAAAATATGCTACTCATCATTGGACTCTACTGTGTCCAATGATGTGCCCAACTACTCTCTACAACCAACGGCTGCTGAGTTATAACCGTTGAAGCTCTCGGCCAATCAGACGAGCACAGCTAACAAGCACTAATTGGGGAATGGAGAACTTCCTACCAAGTCAAATGATCTCCCTTACTACTCTCTAGGACCAACAGTTGGGAGTCAGCGTTGGACTACAAAGTAAGGATGGGTCAGGATGGGTCATGATTTTAGAATAGAAGAGTAGAATATAGTAGTTGTTAAATGTAGGGCTGCAACTAACGATTATTTTCATAGTTGATTCATCTGTCGATTATTTTCTCGATTAATCGATTAGTTGTTTGGTGAATAAAATGTCAGAAAATTTTGAAGAAATTTCAATCAGTGTTTGCTAAAGCCCAAGGTGACGTCCTCAAAATGTCTAGTTTTGTTCACACCCCAAAGATAGAGTTTACTGTCATAGAGGAGTAAAAAAATAAAAAACTAGAAATTATTCAAATTTAAGAAGCTGGAATCAGAGCATTTTTTAATTTTTTTTTATTACTCAAACCGATTAATCGATTATCAAATTAGTTGTCAATTATTTTAATAGTTGACAACAAATCAATTCATCAATTAATTGTTGAAGCTCTAGTTAAATGATAACAAAATCGAATAGTTTATGCAAGCATCGTTTTGTATTAAAAAACATTTTCCCTTGTTTTTAAGTAACGCGTTACTACTGCCAGAAGGTAGCAGAAATGCACCTAAAAGCTGTTCGCCACCCGTCATTTAACAACAGAAGAACTCATTTACATGTCTCGTTTACATCATCCCTTTTTACACAGCGGGAATATTCTGCCTTCATTCAGTACAGTACAGAGGCGGAATGGGGGCTCATTGTTACGCCTCTGAGCCAGCAGCGGAGGAAGTCACAGAGCCAGAACAATATCTGTGTAAAAGGGACAGCCGACATTGCAGAACAGGGGTGTGACGTTGTGACACGGACCCTTGCGTTTTCTCTCTCTGGGACAGCCAAGTATCCCAGAATGCATTTCGCACCAACAAGCGGCAAATGGTGGAAAACTCACAACTGTGAGCTATAATTTTCAAAATACTGTTGTTTTTTTTTAGGTGAGAATATTGTGGTTTAAACTTCTCGGCAAGTTCTTTTATAATTGGCCGCTGGCTCTGATGTCTCTGTAGTGGTTAAACATCATATAATTAGTTTTGGGTCTATTCCATATTCTACAAACTTATACGTGTTATAATGGCTATTACTGTGCATTCAAACTAACATAAGCAATATTTTAGTAGTGAGTATTGACTTTTAGTGTGTCACTCTTTGTTTACGTTTTGCCCAGCGATAGGCTGGCAGTAATAGCAACAGGACGCTGCAGGCACGGGTATCCTCAATCTCCTAAAAGGAAGAAGAAACCTGACGTGGCACCCATCGATGGCACCAGCAGCACAGCGGAATGCCTCATGGTCAGCAATGTGAACATAACCGGTCCCCATGTGTTTTACTATTTAAATCAACTGTATTCTAAATATGAATTGTTGAAGTCTACCAAAATTAATTTCCCTCTTCATATGACCTGTTTGGTCAGGTGCTTGCTTTTGCTATCGACTATCAAAAAGTATTTTTGCTTAAAACACCCATTCCTACTACAATGTTGTGTAATGCACTACTACAAAAGTACTCTGAAGTACGTTGAAGTATTGCAGAGTACTTTAGTAATTTGAAGTAATACTAATACTTCAAAGTACTACGAAGTCTTATAAAGTACGACTTTATAAGCTATAAGTACTATGAAGGTCTTGGAAGTACTGAAAAGTAGTACAATGTGCTAGTAAGTTGAAGTAGCTTATAAAGTACGTTGAGTATTGCAAAGTACTACGAAGTCTTATTAAGTACTACTAAGTACTATGAAGTGCTTAGATGTACTGAGATGTAGGGCGTCATAGGTAGCGCTAGAAAGCATGAAGTAGGCTACTATGAAGTTTTATAAAATACTTCACAGTACTATAAAGTAATATAAAGTACCCGAATCCTAAAAGTGATAAGTTGAAAAAAGTTGAAGGACAACAATATGCAGGAATAACATTAAAGGGGGAAATTCAAAATTTCCCAGTTGTAAAATGGCTTGACTAATATTGAAATCCGTCTAACATTGCATTTAGCATTTAAAAGTTTACAGAAAAAAATGCATTATTTGTACTGATTTACAGCCCCTCTGTAAAAACAGCCTGTGTTAAATTCAACAGTGCTCCAATTATCTGCTCTATTCAAACCTTTGTGTATGCAATTGGTAGGCATTCATTAGTTATGTCACCAAGGACTGCATATCAAAACGGTTTGTAAAAGTACCTGCCTATGCAAAATGGGATTCAGATTTAACATTTTTACCACATATTTGTTTCAGCAACCAAATGCTTACATGTGGAACGGCAAAGGAAAATTAGATTTGCACATTATGGGATCCTTCAAGTTCACACATTAATTGAATTAGTAGTTGAAGTACAGGGCTGTAGGAATAGCTTGCATCCATTCTCAGAATGCCACTTTAAATTGTATCAGCAATAAGCTTAGTGTGTTTCTGAAAACTACAACTGGGATTGGGGGTGGGGGTATGGAATCTAGGTGATCTTTCTCCCCATGCTTTCTAAAGATATTGGTGGGCAGAATAATTAAGTGTGACTATGGTATCTTGGATCCTCTTGATCTTATGTCTACAGTATCTGAAGAATATATTTTAAAGCTGGAACCACGGTTGAAGGAATTGCGTCTGCAAAGGTGATTCATGGTCAGCCACATACTACGAATAAACTATTCAATGAATAATCTTGCCCTTTAGCGACCCCGCCACCCACACACATACATACACACACACCTGTCTTGTGATGTGTGGTGTTCATCACATTCAAAGCAAGAGTGCTGACAGTTGATGCAATGCAAAAAGTGTCCTCCTGTATTGCACAGCAGAGCGGAATAACGTCAGTCTATGTTTCATTTAATTTTACCCAAAACAGAGATGAGCTGTGCAGACTTCCCACAGATCAAACTAATGCGCCAAACAAATAAAATGCAGATCAAACTGCATAGCTGTCTGTTCACAACAAGCCACGCTCTGAAACTTCTGAAGCTTAGCAATGCAACACGTGCGAACGCGTGTTTTAACGTTACCGTGTTTATAACGAGGTAGACGTCACAAACTTACCGACGAACGCTTTAAAATCCAGTTATGTGTAGAATATTCCGTAAAAAGAGGGATGCTATGCGTAATCCGTTGCAAATTCGATGAGTCCACACAACACAAGCAGGGGGAAAGTTGATGCAACAGCGACGGGAAACTACCCTCTCTCTCTCTCTCTCTCTCTGTCATTCTCTCTCCACGCTCTCTCTCTCCTCGCACTCATTCCTATGCCAAAGACTTCGTCGGACTGCAGGACAATAGCCTCTGGTCTGGTTTACGATAAGCAGCGTGAACGCGGTGCTCGGTGCACTCTCATTACATTGGAATGTCTGGCGTCCACTTTTCACTATGACCATCCTTTCACAGGGTGGGTGCTCTTTGCTATTGTTTCCGCTCACCGTTTTGTCTTAAAAACACAACATGCCATGACATTAGGCTACACAGAGAACACCACAGCTTACCATTTCATTCCAAGTTTTTATAAAAATGTAAATTTGCATGGCGGTACAAACAGTGAGTCAGTAAACCTAACAGGCTATACTGCTATCCTAATTTTTGCTGACTGACAATCATTTTGTTGGGAATAGACTGTTACACAGCTGTCATCATATGGTAGACTATAGTGGACGCATTGTTGCACTGGTTCCTAATTTTTTTCTGAAGTAGTAAACGTTTGTGTAGTTAGTACCGCCCATACTGTGAGCGTGATCGCGCACGTGTATCGTGTATACTACAGTATAGAGTGTGTGTGTGTGTGTGTGTGTGTGTGTGTGTGTGTGTGCATGAATTTACTATACGTTATCTTCTGCTGGGATGGAAAATCATTATTTTCTGCCTGTTTTAAAGGCAACTCATTAAATGATGTTGTTAAATGTAGACAACTGTAGACTACTGTCCTTTTCAGCCTTCAGGCAATATCTGTACATTCTTTTTTATATACTGTAAAAGTAATATGGAAAGGTTGGCACAGTTTAATGGCATAGACTACAAAACTCTTGAGGAAACGGTGAGACAACTTAAGCCATCCACCTGCTGCCTTGATTCTCTACCTGCGAGTTTCTTTAGGAAATTTTTTGACTGTCTGGATGTACTGCAAATAGTTAACAGCTCTCTCCAATCAGGCAGGTCTTGATCTTATTCTTTTACTGTCTATACTATCTATTATCTTCTTGAATAGGTCAAGTATTAGCCTACAGTTAAGCAAAATATTGCAAATCTAAACAATGTCAACAACAACAGTTAACCACCGCGTTGTACAGTGTCGTGCAGTACAAAACCATAAATATTAAAGTGGGTGTATGTAGGCAACTGTGTGCATGTGTGTGAAAGAATGAGAGGAGTGAGGGAGTGTGTTCAAGAGTGGGAATACCCCCTTTGGGTTCACAGCCTTTATAACATCATTTATTTCAGCTTGGAAAATGAAGGATTATTTTCCAATTACCTCCTGTTCCACTGATGGGAAGTATGATGCCATCCATGAGGAATGTGCAGCTCTGCAGCCCTTTCATACCCCCATCCAGGACGGTGCTCTGTTATTTTAGTGGGCAGAGATTCAAGCACAAAATAAAAAGGTGGCTTTTCTCAATGTACCCTGGAGTTTGCATAATGTGTTCTCACCAAATTTAGTACACAGACAAACCTTAAAATTGTCATTGAATATATAAAGGGTCTTTCAAGAAGCTCCCATCTTACGTCTGTCACACATCATTGCTCTTTATTCATAAAGACAATCGTAAAGTCATCCTAATGGATTTATAGGGCCCCGTTTCTCAACCTCCAATCCCCTTTCATCAAGTCCGCCTTCACAATCCTCCTGTTTTCCACACCTCCATTAAACCCCCTCACCACTCTCCCTCCACATCCCTCCAACTGTCCACTCGTTTACATCTCTTTTTCCAGTTCTCCCTTTTTTTAACCTATTTTCATACCTTCCATCCCTCCTCTCCTTTCACTCATTGCTGTCACCATTCCATCTCTCCTCTCTCCCATCTTTCTGCATCGTTTTTTCTCCTTCTCCTATTTCTCCTCATTCTTTGCTCCAACAATATGAGGTGTCCTCCTTGACTGTGTGAATAACACATACAGCCATGGAAAAATATAAGATTATATCTATATATATACAGGATATATATAAAATGTATTATTGTTTAATTATTTAATGTATATATATATATATATATATATATATATTCATATTTTTTATATTTATATTTATATTAATATATTTTCAAAATATGCAATGATCTCTTAATTTTTTCTATGGCTGTATATTCGAGATGTTATGGACTGATTAGAAAATGTATAATGTTTATGAAAAATAATTTTACGTACATGCTAAGTAGAAGCTCTTTGCCAACAGCTATAATCATATCATCTCACATACTGTATGTGCTTATTGTGAATTATTGGTATCCTGAATGCATTATGTTGATGTGAAGCTGCTCTTTTGCTAGCAAATATTTTGGTGTAGATCCTGGTACCCTTAACGCACTATTATATAGGTTCTGTAGGCCTACTCCTTGAGGCCCTGAATTCAAAAAGTCACGGTTTGTCACACCTTTGTAACCCTGTTTGAACAAGACTTTGCCACCAGGTGTCTCTCTAGCTTTTGATAATTTAATGGGAGAGCCGACCAATATCTAAATGGTTACAATCTTCCAATCTTTACAAACTGTAGCTTTAAACTACAAGCTGCATGTCAACATATGTTCACACGGACAACAAAAGAGGGAGACACCCTTGTCGCGTATGGGCGTTTCTGGCTTGTGGTTACTAATTGGCTGGATAATGTTTTTCAGCAACGTGTGTCACTGCTGCTTTCACTACCATTGGTAGTCGCCGTGTCGCATCACTAAGTATTTGCATAAAATAGACCTCTAGTCTATTTTCGCCCTGCCTAGTTGGTTTGCAACGGTTTATTTGTCTGTTATAGCTGTAAATCGCTCAACTTTCATTGAAAGTGAATAGCAGCCGGGCACTTTGTCTCCCTTTTGTCGTCCGTGTGAACGTAGGGTTAAGATAACACACCACACTGAGCAGAACAAGTGCACTGTATGTGTGTGTGCTTTCAATATATGGAAGAGAGAGGGTGGGTGGGCGGTGGGGCACCAATGTTCCTGAGTTAAAGATCAAATTATTATCCTGTGCTACTGTACACTTATCTTATTCTGTTGTCTACTTTAATATATATTATTGTACTTTTAATGGCATAAAAGTTTTATTTTATGAGGTTTTGCATTATTCAATTTTTCACCATAATAGCTCTTATTATTATTGTTTTCTGAACACTCTTCAAATGAGTTTATATTATCTCAGGCAAGTTGCTTTCAAGGGAAAATGTGAACTATTGCATCAGCAGCATAGATATTGCCCCCTGCTGTCGGCAAACAGTCATTGAATGTTTTTTGTGTCATAGACAAAGAATAAAGAACTTCTTTATTCTATACAGTATACCTAGGGCTAACTTTGCTGTGGGTCAAAGTTTCTTTGAATCCAGTTTTCCCTGGTCAAAGTGTGAGAGGTTTCCTACCTGATCCATCACTTATGAGAAGGCCATATGAGTGTGATTAATTGCCTATTACGTATGCAAATAAAGGGTGGAAACAATGTCATGGTTAAGGAAAAATCCAATGCGCGCGCGCACACACACACACACACACACACACACACACACACACACACACACACACAGAGACAGGAGAATAACAATACCTTCAGCCCCTACTCTCAGCAGTCCTAACAACAGCTCCCTGACTCATTAGTTTGTGAAAGGTTGCATGGCCCATACAAACCATAGTCGAGTTTTGACCATTGTTAACTCAACAAGAGGCCTTGGGACAGGTAACTAAGGGTATCTAAGGGTATCCAAAGCCCCCAGTTTCGGCTCGCTTAATAATTTTATGTGATCCTAAGAATTGTAACAATTCACTCAAAGTACTAGTTTATCAAAGACTTAAAGAGGGAATGAGTTTGTGAGTGAATTAATTTGATAGTATGACCTTGTATCATCCAGTAATGGTCCATATATGTGTCTAGACCAAAGAGACCTTGTTAGAAATGAATATGCAGTTTATTCCTAAATCACAACATACTTTCAAAACATTATCCTTCATTGTGTATAAATATATACATCTTTTGAAATAATCAACTAATGTATTACATTACAGTATAGAAATAGTAAAATAAATACTGTTTTAAGTATAGATATTCTATAACTTTTAGTTTTAGAATGCATTTTAAGGCATGTAGATACTAAAAGTAGGGATGCACGATAATATCGGAAGAACATCGGTATCAGCCAATAAAAGCTTAACATGATAATCATCGGCATCGGCAGATATGAATATTTCTGCCGATGTGCCTTGCCGATAGCGTGGCAGGCTTACAAGGTGCACAAGACGACCGTGACGACCGTGAACGTAGAATGAGCACCAGCAACTTAAACTGTCAACATGTCGGCTGTGTAGAGGTATTTCGAGATCTGTAAAACCGATAACAAACTTGCCATTTGCAATACATGTAAAGCCCAAGTGATGCGAGGTGAGTGAAATAATTTACCTATTTTTCAGGGGTGAATGTCTGTCTACATTTGTAAAATGATACATTTATGGTAGAATCAAGTGTTGTTTGTCTTGTGTATTGCTTTATGTACACATATTACACATGCGTGTAATAAGGTAAAGGTAGTACAGGAGAGAGACATGGATTTCCTCTTCAGTATAATTTAAGAGTGTGTGTGTGTGTGTGTGTGTGTGTGTGTGTGTGTGTGTGTGTATATATATATATATATATATATAATCTCTATCTATCTCTATCTATCAGGAGAAAAAAATTGTATATACACATCAGTATCGGTATCACCCAAAATTACTTTGAAAATATCTGCATATCGAATATCGGACAAAATCCAATATCGTGCATCCCTAACTAAAAGTAACTAATAAACTAAGCGTAAGCAGAGAAAAAACAGCAACAATATGTTTTCTACTGTAAACATCTGAAGGTCCAAATACAGTAATAAATATCACAGTGCTTAAAGGCATACTGTCTCAAAGATAAAGAAAACAATATCAAAATCAGGGATGAACTAATCAAGTCAATATCATAATTCAGTATACTCAGATTAAGGAGGATAGTGATATTAGAAATGTATTCAAATTTCTAAATAAAGCAACTATTCATTGCCATTTTTCATACCCAACTATTTAAGGAGTATCATATCTCCAATATAAATTCGTATTTAAAGTAGTCCTAATAGTTTAATTAAAGGAATGGGATGACCCCTATTTAAAGCTTAGAAAAGAGGGCTCTTTGACATCCCTAATAACAATAAGTATTCTTACATTATTCCAGATAAATCAGCAGTTTATCACCAAAAGGTACACTTCTGGATTTGACTACAGAACTCCCCTTGTGGAGGAAAACCAGTATAACAAAGCCCACCCTCTCTACCCCTCTTCCTACAGATGCTTGCAATTGTGTTTCAAAGCATAAACAGTGAGCTGGGGCTGGAGCTGGAGTTTTGGAGGCAGTAAAATGCAAATTGAGAAGTGTACCTTAAAAGTTCATAGAAACATAATTTGCATAATGATTGTGCACAGTTCAACATTATGATTCAAGTAGAACGATAAACTGTTTGCAAGTGCTTCCTATTCTGACATTTAGATGTAATGTGGTATACCCTGTACGACAATTCAAAAGAACCAGTTACAGTTCTGTTCCAACTCCTGTGGAGAATAAACTTAAAGAACACGGATATTTACTGTAACAACACAATGTGTACATTTGTTTTGTTTTTTTACTTTAGTGAGTTTAAAAAAAGGAGAACAGGACAGGATCAGAAGTAATATTTGGTGAATATTGTATAGCTATACGTATTCCAGATTACTTTCACACTGATACAAACAAAAAAGATACAAACTCCTTCACTAAAAAGGAATAACCGTCTCTCACACCTTCAGACTAGCAATGTACCAGAACACCATGTCAGATTGTTTGAGATGATATTTAGATGCTACATTTAAAATCAACATGATGATGTGTAATGTAACCATAATAACCTCTGAAATTAACCTCAGCAAGAAAATGGTGCAACTTCCTTATAGTCAGATGATCACAACGTTGGCTCTTCTTGACCCAATGTAAATTATACCACATATCCCTGAGTGCCTTACAGCAGTCATATGAACACTTGTACAATTGGCGTTTGTCATTGTAATTGTAATAAATGCATAATTGCAACTTGAAATATGAATGGAAGATTTTATGGTGTTAGTGTGGTGGGAAATCTTACCCAAAATATTGAGATGATAAAAAAATATTGCTTCTTTTGTTTAAATAACATTTCCTTCTCTCACTATGGCTAGAATGGCTAACGTCTAGTGTAGCATTATAAAACAGGAGAGAAGTGAAGTCATTTAGTGACTTGCTAAGTGTTATCTGAACAAGGGACAGTCAATGAATTCATGTTTACCCCAGTCTTATATATATATATTATATAATATATAACCAAACACTCCCCCTCATAGCTATATTTAAAGAAATATATAGAACAGAATAGAATAAATGGAAATAAGTGTAAAAGTATATCAATTGAGCTGTTTCCTTCTCAAAGAGGAATGCATCTGCGAGGCTGTGAGGACACAGATGACTACTGAATAGAAACTTTGTAGATTCCTCAGGCCTTCAAGGCACTTATCCCCTTCATGGGTTTGTTTTAGGTACATATAAGGATAAACACAAGAATAATGAGATAATAGTCTGAAAAACCACTAGCATTCACCGACGTTCACCACTTCTCAGCTCTTGTGTGTGCTCTTGTACCACTTGCGGAGGGCCAACCCGCTGGTGCTCACCACCACGCACAGCGCCCCCCCGAGGCTCCACCAGGACGGTGCTTGGTTGAAGAAGATGAACTGGAAGATGAAGGCTAGCACCACGTCGGCGGTCCTCATCAGGGCCACCGGCCCTGCCTTCTCGATCTGCAGGGCCTTTGTGAGGAAGGTCTGGCCCGCGATGCCCAGGGCGGCGATCAGCATCAGGATCCAGCGGTCGCGGCCGCAGTGCGGGTAGGTCCACTCCCCGAAGATGCAGAGAGCGATGAGGCACTGGATGAAGCCGATGACGGCGTAGTACCAGATTGAGAGGAAGTAGTGCACACTCTTCCCCATCTTGCGTAGGATGACAAATGTGCAAGCGGCTCCAATGGCACCTTGAAGACAAAAGAATGATACGAAAAATCTAAACAGGGTTAGAGAGGACAAATACAGCAGATCTTTATATTTTCTATTGTTTCTCTGACTATATTTCAAGGTTGGCGTCTGAAAAGAAAGGGAAAAAAGGGAATTTATGGAAAAACAAACCATGCAAACATGTGATGGATCCTTTAGTTTGTGTGTGTTGTTATAAATCCTGCTACCAGTGTTTCATTTGTAATTCAGGGGGTGGAATATTGCCAAGCTCATTACCTGCAAAGGCAGCAATGGTGCCCTTGATGTGGTTGGTGTAGTCCCCCTCGATGCCATCGAGGCGCGCGCCAAAGAGGAAGTGCGGCCGGGCGATGAGGATGACTCCAGCCAGGGTGAACACAGTGAAGAAACAGTCCCATATGGAACACCTCTCCTTGAGGAAGATCCAGGCCAGCAGGGAGGTGAACACTGGATTACTGGAGGGAGTTGAGGCGTGGCATGGAGGGAAGGAATGGAGACACACAGAAAGACCGAGAAAACATACTTAAGAAAATAAACTGTCCTTGGGGCACCTTCACAATGTAATACAACCCGTTTTCTGTGTAGTTAGAACACTTTGTAAAAACATGCAACAAAACCTGGCTCTGACCTAAACATGATGACTTTGGCGTCCGCTAGAGACATCTGCTGAACAGCGTAGAACAGAAGGATCATGGCACTGGAGCCAAGGAAACCACGAAGCACCAGATACACACGCTTGTCCCTAGGACCCAGGAAACCTGTTCTGGGAAGGAAGAGATGGATGAGAGATGGATAGATAGATAGATAGATGGAAAGGATGGAAGGATGGAGAGAAAGTAGGAACCCAAAAGGGATTGAGGCATGATATGTACAGTCGATAGACGAGGGTTTGATGAGGTTAAATCATAGAGGATGGTAGTGATGGATTCATTGTGGGGAGGGAGAGAGAAAGAGGAGTGACAAGGTGGATTGGAGGATGGATGGATAGATCGAGTTTCTGTTAAGAAAAGCTATTATCCAAATCAGTTTAACAAAAACATTGTTGTTTCAGTTTGAAATACAAAATAAACCTGTTTAACATGTGAATGGCCAATTTTGATTAAAAACAATAAACCTAGCAAGAAACGGTTTGGCATTTGAACAATATTGTGTTTATCAATATTTTCAAAATATCTGAAAACATTGAGATATGAATTTTGACATGCGTCCATCCTGCTGATAAACCAATAGTCAAGTAACAGTCAAGTAATAGTAGGGCTGGGTATTGGCAAGGACCTCACGATACGATACATATCACGATACATGGGTCAGGATACAATACGCATTGAGATATGCTACATTTTGCGATACGTTGCAATAATCTACATGAAAATTTTAAAATAGAGCTGAAAATACAACTTGCTGTGTACCACCTGGGTAGTCTAATATGCACATTACATTATATTGATAACTCAGCTGACAAATTTTGTGAAGACTATTTAATTCAAAATTTCCATTCCAATTTATTAGAACAATATTTGCATTACACATTGTTTTAAATCTGTTTAAAACATGAATAATGTATTGATGATTGAATTATATCCTTCATCTTGTATATTACAATTAGGTCTATTTTTTGGATATCTATTCCCTGTCTTGTTCTGTATATTTATAATTAAATATCAATACAAAAAAATCGATACAGTATCGTGAAATAAAATATCACGATACTCAGCTGTATCGATTTCTTCTGCACAGCCCTAATTAATAGTCATAATTTCTTAGCTGTACAAAAATGTACAGCTAAGAAATTATGACTATTACTTGACTGGCTTTCATTGCAACCTCCAGGTGTGTAAAAACATGGAGGTGGTCCAGACTCCTGTATTTCCACCATTCTTACTTGTGATAGATGAGGAAAGGCAAGGCAAAGAGCATTTGGAAGAAGCAGCGTATGGCGCTGATCTCTATGGCATGGACACCCTGGATGGTCTTCACCAGCAAGGCGATGACAGAGAAGAAGACAGTAGCCAGAAGGCCGTAGAACAGACCCAGACCCGGACATCTCCTCTTCTTCTCTGAGAATTTAGGGTAGGGTGCGTTTAAAAAAAAAGGAAGGTAGAGAGCTGGAGAGGGCAGTACAGTGTATGAAACAGTTGGCATCGATACATTTCTAATGTTTTAGGATTAAGCAATTTTTTAAAACCTCTCAATTTGGGCACGTCTTTCCCATATGTTGTGTAAATGGTGCTATCTAATCTTGTTTGATGTACTCCATCACTAGGGCTATTGTTGAACACCATGTGCATGGGTAAAACATTAAGGTGCAATGTTACATAACATAAGCCGTACTATGCAAAAGGCTGGCGTAAAGTTTCCAAAGACATATAGTCATGGGAAGGTCATTAAGGTTTCCAGTTTATCATTCCATTTATCACCATCAAATGAAAGATGAGAAGCATGAGGTGTGTTCTGTGAGAAAATAATTTAGAGAAAAAAATGTCAAACATTTCTTACAATAAAATGGAACATCAATAAACTATGTGAAATGTTAAATAAAATTGGAATGAAGTAAAACTATAAGAAAAGAGAATGTTCCCATATGCGTTAATTAATAAATTAATAAGTATGTGTCGGGGGATTTTTCAAATTAGTATGCCATTAAGGCTTAAAGAAGGACAGAAAACCCATCTGTCTTTTAGTTACAAGTAACCAAACCGCTACTTTTCCCCTTTTGCAAAAATTATTATAATACTCTACTCTTGGCCTCTCTACCAATGCCCATGGACCTGAATCCATGGCATAGGCTATATGTTTACAATTCTAAATGTTAACTTGAACAAGTAACCAAATTGATTAACATTATAGGGAGTCGTAGGTAACTGATTTAACCTCATAAGCAGTTCTTACATAGTCTAATAATAGAAAATACACCAGGGTGGACTCCTGGTGTAAAAGTGCACAGTCATACATCCTCTTTAAGGATGATGCAAGTGTTAAGCTGGCCTACAGTAGGCCTAGTCGGTCTATGAGAAATAGTCAACATACAAACAAATGTTAATGTTACACCATTAAACATGAATGTTACATTTTATTGTTTTATAGCCTACTTAATATTGTGGACACGTTATCAGTGACGATAGCCTACGTCAATTGCATAACGTGAGACTACGCCGGTGTACTGACGAAATGTTTGCTACGACCAAAAACGCTCTTTGCCTGGTAGACTACATAGACTGTATAAAAAGTAGACTAGTAACGTTATGGACCTATTTTTTCATGAAACCAAAGAAGTTCGGCAGGGGCAACAATTTTGACACGTCTAAGCCGGGGGTCATTGGTTAACGTTACCCGGCTACTTACCTTCTGAGATCTCGCATCTCGGAAGAATGACCGTTGTAATAAAATTAGACTTAAATTAAATTACAAACGCATGTGGGCCTATCAGTTTTATTTAAACAGGCCATCTACCTTTGTCAAGTGCGTTTCCTCCTTGAAATGTGGGATCCGCGTCTTCCTTGTTTGTAAAGCACGACGTTTTCGTCGGAGGACACAGCGTTCGCTTCCCACTTCCATTCGTAGATTTAGTGCCACTGCCCCCCCTCGACGCCTTCCCATCAGCATCGCTAATACACGACACATGACTGTTACTTTGCAAATGAATCCTCTCAGCTGTGCGTTCAGCATCACACTCGTCGTCGTCGTCATCGCTGTCAACTTTGTGAAACACTACTGTAATGTTGTCTTGCCCACGAGGAACTATCGATAGTAATCGGTCGTCCGTTGTATTCTTAAAGTCAATGAAATCTCCCATTTTAAGAAATAACGGCTGAACGGCAGCATGCCTTGAAGAGAGTGGCGTCTTTGGCGGTCCTGAGTGAGAGAATAGCCGCTCACCGGTTAATGTATAACCTATAGTGGTTTGCTAGAAAGTAGCATGCGTTGATTGTTTTACCCACAGGGGGGCAGAACTAGACACTGGTGTTCAACTCTGCTGGACAACCAAAACATTACCCAACGTTTATGTCCCTATTAGGTTTCCACAGTATCAAAGTCCCTGGCAACACGGTTTGTGTGCAAGGTTGTGTAGTGAAATTGTTTAAAAAATGCGTATGGTCTTGTTTAGCTTTTTGTCCACTTTTAACTATTATGATAAAAAAATCTGTAAGTAGTGAACTATTTTTTTTAATGGCAGATAAAGGATTTTCAGTGAAAGCTCTAAAAAGAAACAGTCTTCATTTACAGTAACATAATGTGATTCATTAACAATTTATTACTACTGTACATAAAATATAAGCAAGATGACAAAATCAGATTTGCCCGTTTACTATCCTTACTTTACTATTCTATACTTTTGCCTATTACAGAAGTAATATGTCACACAGCATCTTAAGCAAGTGAAAGATTTTTTTAATCTAAACTAAATCTCTAGCACCATGAAAGATAAAACATTGGAGTGTGGTCCCCTCTACATACAAAAGCAGTATCTTATAAATTACTTTATACAATATCATAAAAACATAAACATTTATTTGGTCAACTGTTGTCAATTCGGTTATTAAAAGAAAGTGTAAGTGTGTTTCCTCTACCTCATATTAAGTGGAAGACACGAAAGCCCTGTAATTAGGTGCTGCTCAGTGAATAGTTTTTAGTTGTAGCATAAAACAACAATGGCTTTGTCTATGGGGGAGAGAAAGAGCAAGAGTGCAGTGAAAGAGAGAGGGCTGGGGAAAACAGTGGGACGCTTCCAGCAAGGCATTTATCAGATACCAACACTAATATTATTCGGTGTCTCTGCATCATGCTAAACTGATCTAAACCAGCAGTTAGAGTAACAGGTCAAGACACTGATTGGATTCAGAATTGTGGGTAGCCAACTTAATTCCTTAATTTCGTATAGGTGGGTTTTGTAACACAAGACAACCAATCAAACTGCAATAAACCTTTTTCCATGATGCACCGGGCCTTTCTCAATGGGACATGGATGTATAATAAAAAACTATAACTACAGTTAGAGAGTAGTTTAAAGGGTGGTGAAGGGCAATACAATCCCTTAATAAGCAATTTATGAAATATGTAAAAAAAACAAATTATTAGATTTCTTAAGGGACTTGCATGTGCCAGTGCTAATACATTTCATCACTTGTTTCTTACAACATATCTATTTAATGCTACTGCTTACACTTTCTATCCTTTCTATCAAGTTGCTACAAGATAATAAAACATATTTACTTTTAGGTGTAGATTTCTTATTCAGGTTTTAGCTGAGAAAATCAGTGCAGTGAAATATGTAAAACACCTTTTTTAATGATCAGCCGCGCAATATGAACATAGAAATTCAAATCAAAAAATTGTTTCCAAACAGAAAGGAGGAAAATATACAAATTTCTTCATCGCCAATAGGAAAATGAAACAGAAGGTACGGTTGCCTAAAATTTGGCATCTGTTATAGCCATGAAATTTGAAGTCATTCTTGGCTGTCAATTTTCTTTTTAAACAACTGATCAAAATCATAGACAGAATGACAAATTACACTACTTCCAATAAGAGCATAAACACACGATGGTTTGAGTTTATGCCTGGGTTATCTGATAGCACGAGTTTCTATGCTGGAAACTTCTTTCTGTGTCTTTATTTCTGTGTCTGACTACAATCATTTACAACAAAAAAACGTATTTAGAGTGAAATTTAAACTGGAAGTAACCACTAGTTGTTGTTAGTTACTCAAATCAATCATTAGGTGCTCATATATCTGTGTTTTCCCCTTGAAACTGGAAGCCAGCAGGAACTCTCGATCGTCAATAGATACCAGAGAGAATGATCGGGGAGCCTGGATATTTAACTCCTGTGACTGGACAAATTGGCCCCTGTTGGGGTCCCATTGATAGACCTGTGTCAGTGAATAATCACTGCCCAAGATGGCATACTGCCAACTGCCAAGCGAGACTGGTTGGAACACCATAGAACCACGGGAAGGAAATGTCTGGACCTCCTTGAACATGGCGCCATCCCAGTGCATCACCTTGGAGTCCCCAATAAACCTTGTCAAGCAGATAAACAGCTCACCTTGGAAACAGAAAAGAAATTCACAGATCAATTTGCAGATTTACAGATAAAAAGACAGAATTCCGATCTGAAACGGAAAAGTGAAGGAGTCAATAGTAGCACACATCTTGTTGTATAAACAAGAAGTATTTTGTGAACACTGAAATCATTCTTTGGTACTGTACATATTTTTATGTAGAGTGATCACTCTACACAGCCTAAAAATATGATTAACCATATACAGCTATGGAAAAATTTAAGAGACCACTGCATATTTTTTAATACTGTAATGAATATTAAATAAATACTGTCATATATTGTAGCCTTGCAAGACATAGCACAGCATTTCACCTTTGACCCGGAAGTGTTTGACAGAGAAAACATCCTCCATCTCTGGTATGTCTGTCCTGCGGTCAAACTGTTTCTGGCCCCTGTTCCACTGGTACACAACAGGCCTCTGGGAGCTACTGGACAGGATCAGGTGGGGCTTGTTGGAGATCTCCAGATATTCTATGTCAGTGTCCCGGTACCATGGGTGGAGTGACTGATGTGAGTAGAACCCATTTCCATTCCACTTGTACACTGTAGTCGAGCCAGCCTAGAAGAGCATCGCAAACACACTTCAAGTCAAGGCAGGAAGTCAAAACATGTCTGATTAGTTGATCAAACTATTTTTATTGAATTTGGCCATAAATTGACAAATATTCTACTGCAAATAACAACATAAGATTACAAAAACCCCACTGAATAAGCATGCCACAGATTTCCAGATATTAGTGCCTTGAATGACCTTGGGTGTTTAGCTTATGGTAATGAATTAAACAAGCAGCAGGCAGTGATGGTATTTAAGATGCTCTGGACACACACAAAACCTCTGTTTCCTGCCAGGATTCCAAGAGCTCTCTCTCTCTCTTCTAAGCTTGAACCCTTTTCAACTGCCGCATCAGATGAGACAGTTTTCAACTGTGTATTCAACTGTTGTGGTCATGTGGTACTGGTGATTGTGTCAGGCCGGGCCGACGGTGTGTACTGCATGCAAAGTGCAGCCATCGCCATCAGTTACGCTTTATCTTAACTTTGTTCCCAAGATAGAGAGATAAAATTTGAATGAATGTGAAATGACCATTAAATTGCAATGTTGAGAAAAGGAAGTTATTGGAGTGTCATATTAATTGATTTTAGATTATCTTATCGAAAGTTGATGACTGACCTTTTGTCTCTCATCAATTTAAAATGTTTTCAACAATAGTTCAGGTTCCTATAGGATATTAAAATGAAATCTAAAACACAGGGCCCACCTTGGAACTGTCCGCTATGACAAAGAAAGATTCTCCATCGATGACGAAGGTTTCAATGTCATTTGGTTTACGTATCTTTAGAATATCGATGTCCTGGATCTTGATGAACTTGTTGGCGGAGATGTCGCGCTTGTAAATGTGGGAGCCTCCAAATAACTGGGCCACGATGACAAAGAGGTGGTTGTCAATCCCCATGGGCTTGCAGACCACAGTAGAGGTGCCTGAACAAGGAGTGGAGATGAGACACACGGGAGGGAAGGTGCGAGAGGAATAAAATCTGGGTTCTGAATGGCTGGTACGCCTCTCTACTCCTCCCCCCGACCGAGCACCTAGGTTCGAACAGCTCTCTACCCCTCCCATTACAGCCACGCACACTTTCATGCACAGTTGTGTTTCAAAATAGAAACAGCGAGCTGGCGGCGCTATAATGCAATCAAGGATTGTACCTTTAGGTGTTTTAGCAAGATAATGTGCTGGACTTATACTGGACTGGACAGATAGGAAAAAGAAACAGAGAGAGGAAGACACGTACAAAACAGTAAAATAATACATCATAAACAATATAATACAATTCTGGAAAGTGCTATGTAGACCAATTAATGTTACTTTCTGACCTTCAATGGTGTCGTAGGTTCTGAATATCATCTCAACATGATCCCATTCCAGGAAGCTGCATGTTCCCGCAAATGGTTGGGCAAACACAGCGTACTGATCGTCACCAAAGGTGAAGGCCTCCACAGAGATAGACTCAAACTTCAGCGACTGATAGGAGGCAAACTCTGAGAACACAAACAACGTTATTCCCTGTGTGTAAATTATTCCCTGCGTGTTTCTGTAGGTCTGTCTGTGTACATTATATGACACAAATATCCTCATGTTATACTTAGCTTTATCACAGATTAACAGAACTTTAAAACTTTTAACCAACTGGATTAAAAACAGGATCCAAACTAAATTGTTCCACCCAGCCTATGTCACAGCACATTAAAGCATTTATACAGTATCATTACTATTAGCACTACCTATTACATCCAACTATGCCTGTATGTTCTGGAAATTGTATCCATTTCAAGCATGAGACCAGCAACTGTTGAGGATATTATCATTCATCTAGAAATTGGTAGGCAAATCATCCAATATATCGGATAGCATGGTCTGTTGACTAGTGTAAAGTAACACTGAGTTAGTCTGTATGTGTTCTGGACAAATACATTTGAACTGTCATTGATTTAGACTGTAGTCATAACCCTATAACCCCATAACCATAACCCTAACAAGTTTTAACAAGTAAATCAACAATTCAGTTAAATCTCCATTAAGCACAATCTTTTTTACATGTTTAAATCCTCAAACTGCTATCAGAAGGAAGCATTGAAGGCTGGTGTTCTTCTACAACCCTGTGACACCCAACACTGCTTTGTTGTTATTTGAAGTAATACTCTTTTTACAATTTGGCCCAGATTTTATGACGTGCCCGTAGCGTGGCCAGCGATTGTCCCTGCCAATAACATTTTGGCCGAAACACGGAGGCTACCTGAAGGTGCAGCTCGATGGACAAGCTACTTCAAATACCATAAAATTAGTTATTGTGACTTGTGCAAAATTATTTTGAAATCTGTTGGGGAATTACCTTACCTTGGTGGCAAAAACAAACTGCTTAATAGAGTTTTACCCACCTGTCAAGTAGCCTATATCAGTAAATTACAAGGAGGGAAGACAGGGAAGTTGGTACCTGTTGTGATGCAGTCAAAAGAGTGCGGCAGTAAGTCATTGATCTTCTTGCCCTGGTGAATGGGCGGCCCACTGCAGTAGATCTGGTCGAGGGTGGCGTTGGTGTGGTGCATCCATTCCACCAGCCACTTCAGTTTACAGTCGCATATCAAGTTGTTTCCCCGCAGGTCGCTAAATGGATGGATGTATTCATAGACACATCAATACACGGATTAAGCAGTTAGATATTAATGGATTGCTATCACTTACATAGACACAGCACCTTTTTCCACAGATCCTTAAAGAGGTGGACAGATGGTTTGAAGCATCAATAAGCAGATTAGTCAAGTACTATTTAGAGATGAGCATGAATATAGACATTTACAGTACAATTTTACCTAATTAACCGAACCTAACATTTGGAATTTTTGCAAAATGTCTTTCTTTTTAAAGCTAGACAAATGTACACATATGTGAACAACATGCCTCAAAGGAGTAGAATGTCATGGCATGCTGTAGTGTAGAGTGTGGTGATGTGATTAGAAAAATTTAATTATATTTAGAATTTTGGGTTATGCTTTAGAATCCTAGGGTGTGATTTAGAATGATTTAGAATGCTTTAATGAGATTTTGAATTTTAGGTGTGATTTATACTGTAATGCTTATATGACATTTTGAATGTTAGGGTATATGCTTAATTATGTTGTGGTGGGATGTAGAATTCTTAAGGGTACTGGGTGGCTGTAGGATAACCTTTTAACCAACAGCATCAGGAATATATCAAGAGTTACTATGGTAACAGACACTGCTCTCTGCAGTTCTCTCTTAGCCTCTACCTCTCTATTAAAGATCACATATTTAACTTTCTTTTGTATTGAAACAATTCCATATTATCTTTAAAATGTTTGTAAAGTAGCAAAGAAAAAACCTCTTAATGAATAGTGATGTCACTAATGGCTGCAAGTGAAAAAGGCAACCAAATGCTCACGTAGAAAGTTGAAGAAAAGTCAGATTTTTATAATATGCGTCCTTTAAGGTTTCCTTTGCAACTTTAAGGGTACCAAACACGTAATCCTCTCCACATCATTAGAAATGTCTTGAGTAAAACATACCATATATACTCACACTTTAGTTAAGGCATCCATGCCCATGAAAACATCCTTGGGTAATGTCTCAAGGTTATTGTATGCCAGACTCCTGGTTGACAAAGATGGAGAACAAACAAAGTTTTCATATGGCTAGTGAATTATAAATGCAATAGAAGAAATTATAGTCATAAAGATACTACATACATGTGCTAAAGAACTAATTATGTATTTATTGTCAGAAATAATGCCTAAACAAAATATTAATAATGTATTGATTTCTGATACAGATTTGTTATTTTTATTTGATGGTTGTTATATGGATTTTAGTGGAAAATAATTTGTTCTATTGCAGTCTACATGTTTAGGCCTGTATCATTTGCGGTGACTGTAGCTCAGTGCCTTTATATCTAGTTTACATGTTCTCCCTGCTTGTGTGGCTTTTGCTTGAGTTTTCTCTCACCTCCAAACACATGTAAATTAGGCTAATTGGACACACAAATTTAAAAGTGTGCACTGGCACCTCATTCAGTGGCTCCCCATCTCACATCCAAAGTGAACAAGAATAAGCAGCGATTGAACATAATTAATGAATTTGCTCTTCGTCTAAAAGCAGGCATTGTATTTAAACTAATTAAACAGAGCTCAGTAACTCCAATGCTGTCAAAAGGATGTCCTCCCAGCCAGAAGGCTAAACTAATCCATAACAGTCATAAATTGGTCCTTTGGAGACATATTGAGATTGGTTGGGAGCGCGGGCTGAATTCCAAAACAGAAACAAACATGAATGAAATAAAATGTCAGCGTAATTCATGAGCACTGCATAATTCATCTCACAGCATAAGTCAATTCTCGAGAGAGAGAGAGAGAGCAGCCCGGTGCGAGATGCAGTTCAGATGGGGACAGTTGTCTGTGCCCTTTAATAATGCATTTACTGTAATGTAGTGAAGTGCGTTCTAGTAATGTATTCATTCAAACCTTGTTTGTAACATTTTACCCTGAATCATGTCTGGGCACTTTCTGTTTTGAAAGCCACTGACTAAAAGTAGTTTAGCTGAGGGTTTTCAGACACACAGGAGGTCAGCGCTGCGTTTAAGGCTACATTGCAGTTCATATATTTAAACGTAACCTTCAGGGCACTTGTGTCAGAAATTATTTTGTATTTTTATCTATTTAGCAGGCTTCGCAATTCTTGCTCAAACATGTTTAAAACGTTCCCTATAAATATCAACAGTCCAATGGAGAAATATGACAGATGGCACCATTAAAAATAGAGTCATTCAATGTTTTAGACACCAGAGTGAGGGGAAGCAGTAGAGCGTTCTCTGCGTGTGACAACTGGAGCCATCACCGTGAGCTGTCCTTAGCAACCTGATCTAGTACAGCCCTGAGAACTGCAGATATTAACCTTGGACAGTAGCACTGGCAGTGGCAACTCTGCCTACCTTCACATTTCTAAGCCAAAGTGGACAGTGAACAAAAACAGGACATTGATGACACAGGGACATATTGGAATATAGCCTACTCATCGGTCAAATTGTACCTGTTTTATTTGTATTATTCTAGGGCACTGTAAACATATTATTTGCAATATTTTTCATGTAGCCAGGAGAGACTGTATAAACGATCCACAGAAACAAAAAAGGTAGAAAGGTAAAAGATATGAAAGAAGGGAGCGACAGGTTGAAGAAAGCACGCTGAGGACACACAGAAAGGAAGCAGTGGGAATAATTAGGCATGTTGCCAGGGAAACAGAAAATGCTTTGACTGTTTGCATTAACTTACAGGTGTATCAGCGCTTTAAGCCCCCTGAATGCATATGGGGATATGGATGCAATTCTGTTGTTTTCTATGAACCTATGAAAGAGATGGACAATATATCTGGTTAATAGGTTGACAGACAATGTTTATGTGAGTAATTTTACATGTTTGGTTACATGTTTTACTTTATGAGAAATACGTACAAGTATTCAAGATGCGGTAAGCCCAAGAAAGCATCTTCATCGATAAATTCAAATGAGTTTGCTGTGAATAACCTGAAAAGAAAATAAATATTATATATTTCTTAAATAGATTTCTTGCTGGGGGTTATTTAACATTTTTAACATTGTAATATCAACAGCAACAACACAGCTCTGTGTTCAGTGGAAAAGATGGGAGGTAACAGCTGGTGCACTGTTATATACAAGAGATGAATTCATTATTTCAGCCTAGTGAAATAATTGTGCTGATAAATGGCTTTATGCTAAATAACAAGCACTCTGCCCTCACTTGATTTACTGTACATAAAACAATATGATAGAAACACTACAAACATTAGGAAACATTAGGAAACACTAAGTACATACAGTATAAAAAATAATTTATTTTGTTCTTTCCTCCACAGTGAAAGGAAGCTGGGAATTGTTTCTATTGTCATAGAAATGTCACAAGGTTTGGTATACCACGCCTTTTCTGTTTCAACAGTTCTAACAAGAGAACATGTAGGAAGTGATCAATGTAGAATGCATGGGGGACATGTTGTAGGAGCTTATACAGACAGGCAACGACAGTTGGCCTTCCTCTGGAACAATGCTCTATTAAAAGGTGCAATAAACATGTACCCCCTTTTTTATGTATACTACATTCTTTTTTGGTTTAAAACATCGCTTAGGTCAGCTTCAAAATCCATTTTACTAACCATGGGGGCTGTCTTACAGTACTGTAAGTCACTAGGCAACCAACAGGACAACAGTGAATGATTCTGTCATTATCATCCTGTTTGAACATGCAATGTTCCTATTTTGTATTGAATTGTTGCCCAAAAATAACAAGTGCCTGACAAGCCAGACATTGTCATCTCCAGGAATAACATAGGCTAAAGCATGCCAGAGCCCTAACACAAATATAAATCAATGTTATTATAGTCGATTAGGTCCACTTCATATTCATTTGTAAATAAGTCCAAATAAATTATGGACTAATTTTTCTGGTTCAACCTCTATCTATTTACAACACACACACACACACACACACACAACCTCTCTCTGGCTCCACTTGCTGCTGTTAGTTGATGTAACCATGTGGTGTATTGCATAATCCTGACTAATTAAGATTCACACTACTGTATAAATCAGTAGGCCTATACCAAGTGTAAAGCCTCCAGGGACCCCCACTCCCTGCTTTGTGGATATAAAGGACAGCAAGCCTGTCCTTTACCCTTTGTTTCGAATTTATTCCAAGAGCAATAACTGAAATTAATTGTAGCCTATTTAAATTATTGTATAGGCTATATGTTATAGTATTTGGCAGCGGGGTTGAATATCAGAAAGCATTTAGTCTCTGATTTATTATTTGACTTAAGAAAAGTTTTCTTTAAGGGAGGCTAAGAGAGGACCCTGAAATCCCTCCGCGAATAGGACACACAACTCTATGAAATCAGATTGATAAGAAATGCATTGTCTAGAGTCTTTACTCACAGAAGCTGCAGGGCAGGAGTGTGAACGAAGCTCCTTCCTGTGATTTCATTAAATCCAGACTTGACAAAAGATCTAAATGAATGGAGAACATATTGGGGGATGTGCCAGAATAGCCATATCAATAGAGAGAGAGAGAGAGAGAGTGAGAGAGTTCAGCCAAGAAATACCAGACTATTGTGAAAACAAAATAGTCTGATGTTACACATTTACATAATAAATATCATAAGTAAGTCTAGAACACTTACAGTGAAACGACATCGGCTGGGAAATCGTGCGGGACAGATCTAATGTTCTCACACAGGGCATTATCTTTGGTGCACGTACATCCAGACGGGCATCTGGGCTGCTTTACTCTTCTGCCCTCCGCCAGAATAAAACTGACTGCAACGACCCATACCAAGACGGTCCATCCTTTCAGTGGGTATCCCATCCTTACTGTTTCGCTCGAGCTATTCGTTCCCACGCAAACTTCTCGATAAATTCTGTGAGGAACGCCAGAATGCTCAGATGTCCTCTTAACCTCAGCAAAGATCGTTTTTTTGCACTCTTAACGCAAGCTTGTGTAAATGCTTCTTGCTTCTCAATAGGGAGGCACCAGTCCAACAAATTCGTTCTGCAAGACGCAGGATTACAAATGCGGGACAGACAGTAGGCCTACACAAAAAAGAAAACATTCACACATAACAAAGAAAACAGCAACGTCGTTCAAACTGTAGATCGGACACAAAATAAGTTGTCCACAAAATCTGTCCGACAGGGAAGTTGTCTTCTGAATACCGCAGCAAAGAAAACAACATCTAAGCGTGAACTCCTTGTGGAGAGGCTGAGAGATGAACAGAGAAAGAGAGGGGAAGGGGGCGCGTAGGTGCGCCTATTTTATCAGCAGTGCCATTATGCGCGCTTCAGAGCCATGAATGGATAACGCGAAACCGCTATTCATGATCAGGGTCTCGGTGAATGTACCTGCCTAATTTATTTATCGTAAATGCTGCTAATTTATTCTGCATTTTAGTATATTGTTGTGGGCTTTAATGAAAATAATAGGCTCATATGATTATATAATTTTAATTCCAGACATCAGAGGGTGATAATTGTGCGTTCTCTCTCTTTTTCTCTCCATCTCTTTCCTCTATTTGTTGAATTCAGTGGGGTGTCAAACAAGAAAACACTAGACTTCTGTTCTGTGGCAAAGTTACACCCCTGACACCCCACATATTTCAAAATGTTCAGTTACAGCAGCATTCAAAAGGAATAAGAGAAGCATTGTTTCCAGTTACAGTCCCCTCTATATTCAACGCATTCTCTCAATTCTCTCATGCCGGATGTTGAAGATATGATCATGGCTATCAGTAAATTGAATTTAATTGGTCGTTTTAAAAATGTATGAGCTAAGCTATCCAATCCTACACTGTTTCCAATCAAATATGGGTATGGGCTATGAAAGGAACCATCACAAAAAAATCAAATCTCAAACTGCTTGCTTTCACAGTGGCTGTCCTATACAGATACATTTCCTCAAAGACGGTTGGAGGCGTGTTCTACTCATATACATAGAATACATTTATTTATTTTGAAGTTATTTAAAAAAATATATTTTGAAAAATATGCAGGCTATAATTATTTATTTATTCTATGATTCTACCCGTGCGCTGCTGTTTAGACAACGTTATCATACTGCGATTAACCCATACGTCATCAATTCGCGACACTTCTATGTTTTTGTAAACATCTACTACAAAATTGGTGAGGTTGAAAAAACGCTATGGAGAGTCTCGTTAAGGTAGCAACATTTACAACGCTTTTCAATAGAGCGAAGTATTTGTTTTGTAATAATTGTATTAGCCTATGTAATCCAAGTTTGTAAAAGACGAGGTATCTTAGCAAAGGAAAGCCTAGACACACGAGATAGATGCCATATTCATATATATGCACTTTAATTTCTGTGCATGCAATGTTATCATACTACTGTTCCTCTTGTACCTTCTCAGGTGCATGGAGGAGGAGGTTATGATTCCGACTTCAGTGATGAAGATGGACAGGGAGAGTCATTACAGAGAGGACTCAAAAGGTAAACTACCGTAGTTAAATATACTGTATAGTATTACATTTAAGCTCTACAGTTTATCTTATCTTGCATGACAGTTACAGAGCATATGTGTAATCAGCTACTTAAACGAAATTTTTTTTTTTTATGTCCTCACAGAAAACGTGAAGATGAAATTTTACAAAAGCCATTCCAAAAAGGAAGGCACTCCAAGGTTGTTCACCGGAGTTTTCACTCTAATGAACTGGACAGGTAACCATTTTGGTATATTTGAGCTGTAGTAAAAGCTTACCCTATTAAATCAATGTATTTTTTACAATGATTATCATCATTTGTTCCTATAGAAATGTATGCTCATGGACAAAGTAAACTATTTCTTTTTGATGTTGAAATACAATTATTTGTCTTTATTTTAAATCATTCACATGTTACTGTATATATAATTAATGTATTCGTATTAATTACTCATGTATTATAATATTACAGTGGTTACATTTACATTTTTTTTTCCTGTATTAAATGACAAATTATTTATTTAATAGTCACTAATAAACTTTTCAGAGAGGAGGCCAGAAACAGAAGAGCCCACCTGATATCAATGAATGCTGTATCCTTTGAAAACAAATTCTAAAGACACAAATAAGTCAAAAACTTTATTAAAAAAACATCTCACCCCAGACACAACTCATCCAATGATCTCCACAAATATTTATACATTATAAGATTTTTCAGACTCCATCAAGTGTGCAATTTATTGTGGTTAAATTAGTGTAAATGAGGTTCCAGTTCTATCAGTATTTAGTACAACTTTAGAACTGTTGCGTGTTTGTGTGGTAAATGTCAGCTGCCCACATAGTTTACACTATAGAGAAATGCAGTTTAATCTGGGAATGAAACCTATTCAAAGCACTTGACCTTAATGAGATGTCTTTAGTTTGAGCGACATAAGAAGTTTGTAAGTGACTACATACTGTATTATGGAGGGAAGATGGCTGACTTAAAACGCTCTACGTGAGTATAATGTTTCAGAATCATGCACTTGGATGGTATTCTCTCGCGATCCTGATCTCATATCATGATGGTCTCACAGTTAGTGCCCTAGTTTAATTTTCATTTTAAAAACATGATTCCATGATTTAAAAACATAATTATTTTTTTACTTATTAGTTATTTGCTTATTATTATTTACGAAAAACCATCACTTCCTGTGCACTAGAGGATCTCCCTCTGAAATAAGTCAGGATCCACTGAAAGATTTAATGTCTTATATCAATAGACAAGAGAGTTGGAAAAGAAGTGTTTATATACGAAATAGTTACCTTTATATAAAAGTTAAACTTTTTTTCTGAATTAACTGAATTAAGTACCTTTTTCTTTATGCTGTATCTCTTTACTCCTCTAACCCTACTTAGAGCCAATGACAAGACAGACCTGGATGTTGTGCGTGAAAACCATCGCTTCCTCTGGAGGGATGAGGATGAAGAAGACATGACATGGTAATCATTGCAACATATAGTCCTAACATCTAATACTTCCGAATTGATACAAGATTTGAGATTTATTCATCAAAGTACTGTAATACCAGTGAGGGATTGCACATCTGTTCTGAGCTACTTTCCTTGTCACTGCTGGTCTTGTTGTTTTCCAGGGAGAAAGAGCTGGCCAAGACGTACTATGACAAGTTATTTAAAGAGTACTGTATAGCTGACCTTAGCAGATACAAGGAAAATAAGGTTGGTAGGATGAAGAGATTGATAGGTAGAGGGATGGGTAATTGTTATTGTGCTCTGGAAATATACATGACTGTTTTATTTCACCATTGTCTCTTTCCCCCAACAGTTTGGGTTTCGATGGCGGATTGAGAATGAAGTTGTCTCTGGAAAAGGTAAGAGATTGTATTTAATGGTATTATATAATTTGTTTTAAATATGAATGAAAATATGGAACTTTTACTTTGTCAAAAAATATTGAACAGCGGAGGTACAGTATTTGTTAAAGTTCAAGTCATCACTCTAACAAAAAAAAAATGAACGCTAGATGGCGACATAGTTCAACACTTAGCGCAAGGCAGTTTTTACATAGGCAGTTACTTTCTTTCTTAGATTCTTTCTCCTATTTATATTTATACCATTTTGAGTATTAAATCAGCAAAAAATATTCACAATATATTTTTGCTGCTGGGGAAATATATTGTCAATACATTGCTAAATATAATGGGATTCAGTAATTATTTTATTATCTATTTCTTTGTTAAATATATCTGTACTTTTCAATAGTGATTTTGTTTTCACACAATAGGCTACCAATGTTTTTGTGAAGCATTCCAGTGTTCTGAGTTAACCATCTATTGCTAGTTCAGGATCAGGTCAACACCCAGTTTAGAGAGAGTTTTCTTGGTCTGCACCAGTGTCACAGTGAGATCTGAATAAGCCAATATGTTGTTCAAGATTAAGACTGCATAATCCTGACATCCGATAGGTCCTCCTAGCCCAGACAAATAGTGCTCTACAGGAAGCAGGGTTGGATCAGGCCAGAGGTGCCATAGACAGTTTGGTTCGCTTGTCATTTTGCTGGGCTTTTGGTAAATAAGAGTTGCATGAAGTGAAACACTTTGCGTGTCAACCGTGCTTGGACATGTTTAGGGAATCAGATGTTTTAATAGTGGTGTAACTCAGGTCATGTTGCTACAGAGTTAGATAATGCTGAGCTTGCTAAGAGCATTGGCCTCTATTATTGATCATTTCATATTGACACGGTGTGATTAAAAGCTTTTTTCATTTAGGCTAGTATTTTTAAGACAAACTATCTTTGGAAAATGTGCAGCCCTTTTGAACTGTGGAAATAAACAGTTTTGTTTTACATAAAAGTCCAACAAAAGAATAGTCTTTCTCGAATAGCCTGTTTTATGTAAAACAGCATCAGAGAGAAGGTTTTATGCAATATAATATTTCAACAAATCAGATGTGTCTGCAATACGCACAACGGTGTTTCTTTGTTATGAAGTCCAGCTGGTTTCGCTTCCATTTCAAGATTTAGTGTTGCGGTCAAAAGTAGGTTAAAGGTCAAAGCTAGATAAATGTATGTGCAATACAACTTAGCCTCTGTAACTCTCCTGTCTTTCAAAAAATTTATTAAATTAATTATGTCTTAAGCATAACCTCCAGTGAGCTGTATGTCTTTCATGGTACATCGATTAAGTTTGATGTAGTGAATATTTTCTAATGGTAAGAGAGACACATTCATCCTAAATGTCTTTTGAAACACTCATGAAGTGGGTTTGTGCTTATTTGTTGGTTCAAATCCCAAAGCTGTAAGGAAGATGGGGGGGAGTTAAACTACAAATACAAAAAATATTTTAGCCATTGTTGGGTAGAGTAGGCAGTGTAAAGTTTAGCTTTGACTTAAAAGTGGTCAGAGTTTTGTGAGTCTGGCTGTAAGTGTTGTTAGTTAGATGTGTTTTTAGGGAGTCAACAGACCAGGTTAAATAAAAACAAACTGACATATATCAACTCAGAAATGTGTTATCGGTACGGTAATAATTCCCTCGGGGGGCCATTTGTTTTTCTTTTTCAATGTTTTTGTTTGGCATCTAATAAAACAGAACAGGCAAACACTTGTTCACATCAGATCCCAGGCCACAGTACAAATGTAAAGGAGATGGACAAAGAGTCTCAAAAGGGAAAGCTCACCCATGCACAGTATCTGTCACGTCATCAAGTGACTGAATCATACTGCCATCTGGCCGGCTGTGTTTCCCTCCTGATACTGACCGCCGGCCTTAACCCCCATTGACGTGGGTGAGCAGGAGTCTCCTGTGGTAACGAGGCTTACTGTGGTAACGAGGCTTACTCAGGCTGCCTGAATGCCAGATGCCCTCTTGCAGTACGTGAGGCCAGGATACTCCATACACTCAGCAGAGCCCAGATGTTTGAGACCTTTTTGTCAGAAGCCAGAATTGGGGTGGTGGTGGTGGGGGGTTCAGAACTGTCAAAAAGAGACAGTTGAATAGTTTGCCTTTAACAACCATCCAACTGCCTTTCACTCAGGAATGTTCTAGTTAATCAAATCTGCCTGGGCAAGTACTTACGAAGACCCACAGTGCATCAACATCATGTAATATTAACCACTGAACCAGTTGGCTGAAAGAGTGCGCTCTGCCCACGGCGCATAAGGGCTTGGATTGGAGCTGTTGTTGGATGGCAGAGCACAGTTTAGTTTCTTCACACACACAAGATTAGTTGATGAGGCATTTCAGGGAAATAGCCTATAGCATGCCGAGCCGTGGTCTTTTAGGCCACGACCCCAAATTGAGGTTCATAGCCCATGATGATCCCTCGTAATCTCCTTTTGCTGCACAGATGTTCTGTAGGCAAAAACGACATGCTCTCGTTAATATTGTTTTCCTGACTGACGCTAAGAGGGTTTAGCATGTATACGTGAGCGGCCGCGTGTCAGGAGAGACAGAGGGATCATGTCAGGAGAAACTCCTTGTGTGATTTTTCGACCGACGTCACTGCGATGACGATGGACGAGGCTTCTATCGCTTCTATTCTATTTGTTTAGCCCCACTAGAGTACGTCACTGACTTGTGTCAGTGTCCGTTTGTCCTCATGCCTTCAGGCTAAACCAATCAGCCAATCAGTACTCCACAACTCTCTCTTTCTCCCTGACGTCATGGGGCCTTAATCTAACACAGGAGAGAGAATCTCCCGCCGTATGGCGCTGGCAAGCAGCGCCGATAGAATCACCCCAACGCTTCACCAGGAGCTGGCTTATTGGGGAGGGTGTGTGTGTGTGTGTGTGTGTGTGTGTGTGTGGGGGGGGGTACGTAGCTGCATGCTCTGACGCCCTCTGACGTACTCGGTCCCTCTGTCAAAAGCTGGAGGATTGGCCCCGCCTTAAGCCACTGTGGGCATCACAAGGCAGCAGGCTGCCAGGCAGACGCCCGGGAGGAGAGCAGGGGGCGGGGATAAGAGCTGGGAGAGTAGCAGGAGGTCAGAGGAGGAGAAAAGCATGTGACACAAACTATACAGAGGGGAGGAGAAGGTTAAGCCAGCCTGTCAAGATGGCTCTTGTGTTGGCCTCGAGTCTGGCTTCAGAACACTGTGTTCAAACTGGCCTTGTCCATACGCTGTCTAGAACCATCCAGTGTGGAATAGGATCCACTCTGTTTACCAATCACTACAGTGCATCACACATCTCTGATCAGAGATGTCTTTTAGTCTTTTCTGTCTTTTAGTTTTCATCAGACATGCTAATTTTGAAGGGGTATGGAGGTTTTGTAGAACATTTGACTGAATATGTTCCCAACCTCCATATAAGCCCATATATAGACACTCACTATCAAGGGTAGCGTCTTTAGTCACGTGTAGCCATTTTTTGCCACTTTACATTCACTTCCATTGTTTCCCAATCTGAGTCTCAAAGACATGGCTAAACTGAAATATTAAGCAGGTTGAAACCGTGGCAAAAAAGATCTAGTCGAGCCAGCGTGTTCATCCGCCAGTATGACATCATGAGTCAGTCTAACGTTCAAAAGAATATGAGCTCAGACTCCTTATTTTGTTATTGTCTATGTTTTATTTTGACCTGCTTCATATTCCTTTAGTTTGTAAGGACTTAACGTTGAGGTAAGGAACATATACAGTGAGACTTCCAGACCCCTTTAAGGACACAAGCATGTGTGGATTGTGTTATGCAGGTCAGTTCCAGTGCGGTAACAAGCGCTGTGAGAAGCAGGAAGGTCTGAAGAGCTGGGAGGTGAACTTCGCCTACGTGGAACATGGCGAGAAGAGGAATGCGCTGGTCAAACTACGTAAGCTAGAAAACAAGCACTCCTTTATGGTGTGTGTGTGTGTGTGTGTGTGTGTGTGGGCATTTAGCCCAAAGGGACTAAGCGCCCCTCATGTCAGTCCATAATAATCCTCTTTCAGGTATCATACTGTACATAATCCTGTTAGAATAATTACCATAATTGGAAGACACAGCAGTCATAGTGTTTTCAGTCATGCAGGAAATATTTTATTTTAACAAGCTAGCGCTCTAGAACAATAACAACACAATTAGGATATTTAGCAGATTCGTTTATCCAAAGCGATGTACAGTGAGCACAATTACCAGTATTAAGGAGGAGGTAATGGTTAGGCATCTTGCCTAACCAGCGCTTGTAAGGATGCTTACAGGAAGGCCTGGAACGGCGGGGATCAAACCCAGGACCTTTGTCCGGGAGGCGAATCTCATTTCTTCGAGAAACACTCGACCTCTTCCGCTTCTGCCTCTCCCCGCCGTCCCGCTTCCCGTCTTGTCAAAAATCATCGCAGCATTTTTTTATTCCAGCAGGCACCGAACAGAAATGAATTTCTTATTTTTGTGGCCTCCCCCCCCCCGAACCATCTCTATTTTCTAGGACTGTGCCCTGAATGTTCCTTCAAACTTAACTACCACCACAAGTAAGCAGATGCCCTCTTTACCCAGCTCTTCGCCCTACATGTCACTGGTCATTTTTTCAAGTCATCTGTGATGTTTTTAGGAGGAAGGAGGTGAAGGTGAAAAAGAAGGCTATGAGGTGCTCGGAGGAGAACCAGGAACCGGCGCGCAAGAAGAAGAAGAAGAAGAGATCAAAGCCATCTTCCCACTCTAAGAAACACAAACACAGAGAGGGGCACACAAGGAGCAAAGGCATGTTAAGAATCTCCTCTCCTCTCCTCATCTCTTCGCAGGGCTTGTCAAGATAGGAGTGCAGCTTTCTAAAATGTTTATAACTCCCTCTTGAATTTTGATTAGATGAAGTTTGCCAAGTTCTGCCTGGCATGCATTATGGTTCCCTTGTACTCCATGAATCATTGTAATACTGCTGGTTGGTGTTCCTCCCTTATTAAGGCCCTTGACTGGTAATGGAGCCCACACACCACTGCTATTACATGTAATTGACTTTTGCTTAGACTTTAGAGCCGGCTGCAATTATCAATTGAATGTTTCTTCACTTTGGATTGTGTAGAAAGCCTTTCTCATTGTAGATTGTGTGGTCTACAATTAAGCTCAAATGTGTATGTAATTTGGCATGTAGGATCAGGTACTATTACACTATTTCACCAGTATTAAAAGGGAAAGTTGTTTCCATATGTAGTTGCATGTATAATAGCTGAGCAGAATTAGTGTTGCCTCTCGTCCTTTTTGCCTTTAAGAGGAACTCATTTCATTAGAACGCACGTGTGTGTGTGTGTGTGTGTGGGGTACCTGGGGCTCCCCACTGGCTAATAGTAACACTCTACCCCTGTAATTACAGTACATTATGCTTTAACATGAATGTATGCATGTGAGAATAATAAAGTCTGTCTCTCTCAAGGTGACACCGCCTCCTCTTCCTCCTCCAGCTCAGAGGAGTCCCAGACCTCCGACAAAGGTAGCCTTCATAACCTCTCTCTGTTTTCTGTCACTCTTACTCTATCTCGCCTGCTCACAGTTACTCACACAGCAGACACACGCACGCACGCACGCACGCACACACACACATACTGGACAGTGTATGCCCCCCTCCGCTCTCCTCAGATCCCTCATATGGGGTTTTAAAGTGAAAGCGGGCATTTACCTGGGACACACGCCTTCCTTGCTCCTGGAGTCAGTTGAGGATATGAATGATCAAAATACAGAGGTTGTTCTCGCCTTCACTGGTCTCTGGAATCCACCCTTTAAACATACTCTTCATACCCCCCTCCCCCCAAAACACCCGTTTCACTTACATTTACAAACCTCTGCTTTAGATTCTGAAGGCGAGGATCAGCCGGAGGGCCAATCAGAGGCAGAGCACTGGCGAGGTCCCGCCCCCGTCGTGGAAGACAAGTCAAGGTGAAATTAATGACAAATATTGATGTGAAATTTAAGATTAGAGTGTCTCATTAGGTTTTACAAAACCACAAACACTTAAATCTATAACACTTAAAGTAATACTGACATTTTGTTATACCCTCGACTCTGTAGCTTCATGTCAATATCTTCATGTCAATATAAGTCCTCAGGCTGAAGTTCACTATAAAAGAATCCATCATTTATGGACCGGAACCGGATCGATATTTTCATTCACCACTGTTTTCCATTGGTTCTCAAAGAGATACTTCTAATGTCTCTACCAAGCTGATCACTGTCTTCTAGCAGTATGTGTTCTACTGTCTCTACTGGTAGTATGTAAACCAGAGTAACTTGAGAATGCATACAACCAGCAGAGGCGAGGATCAGTGCTGTAGACACGTTGGAAGTATGTAACTGTAAGTTAGCACCTACAGTACCGTGTACAAGGGGCTAATTCATGGCAAACATCAGCGTGAGGACTTCTAATTGAGATAAGGAAGCTACAGAGTTAAGGGTTTAACCAAAGCTCAATGGTAGCATACTATTTACATACAAGCGTCCAAAAGGAACCTGTACTGTAATGTAATGTAATGTTTCTCTGTCTGTACAGGGAGGAGGTATTTGATGAGTACTTTGAGGACATGTTCCTTTGACTCATCTGGCTTCAGCTACAACCCTGATGAAGACTTTAATATTTGTGTTTGTCAAATGTATGTGTACCAGAAGTGTGACCCAAGTGAGTCCCGTCCCTCGCCCCGAGTCATTTGTCGTCAAATACAGTGTCCAATGCCAAATGAATTTTTGGAATAAAACAAAATATCCAGAACTTTTATATGGGATTAGTATTATTATAGGATTTAACACTATGACCAGTTTAAACATAAATAAATTGGTTTAATACAAACTTACAACACAAAACATTCATTAACATAAATTAAAACCAATTAATTATATAATAAGTAAATAAAATTTACTTGAGCCAGACTCGAGTCCATTTCGGGTGACTTATGTACCCATGCATGTTTACATGTGTGCTAATCAGTAATTGCTATACAAATAAATGTCACTTCTATAGCATTACTAAGCAACTGCACACTAACCATGTAGACCCAAACTCTTACTGGTCTTAATCATGTACCAAGCATTTCCTCTGCATGATTAATTCCATGAAAATAATTCGGTAGTCTATACCTATGCAGTATTCATCAAAAATATCCAAGGCTCCCATATTCTTTTGTTTTCTGTCCGTCTCCCGAGGGGAAGGATTAGCAGGTTGTTGTTCTTGCCAAGGACAGATTGCAATCCTGCCCTGACTTTGTGCAGAAGAGGAGGAAGCCATGTGAGGTTGCCAAGGGGATTATTGACCTGAGCTTACATCAAGGCAATTACTCTCCCTTCTCACGCAGACTTCCTCCCTCCCTCCCTCCCTCTCTCTAACTTTCTCTTTTATAAAGAAACCTAATTTACTGTGTGATTTCTGCCGGTGATAGGTGCGGCAAAAGGCCTCTATTATTTATTACTGTACACACAGTTTTAGCATTGAATACCATCATTTTGTTCTTTCTAGAAATGACGAGGGCCTTGAGACAAATGTAGCCTGTAGTTCTGCTGCACTAAGTGCTCGTGTTAGAATATACTAGACTGGCAACAAGTGACCTTATCTTGACATTATTAGAGCATTGAGCAATTTCACATTGACATTTCTCCTTAGAAAAAAAACATGTTGGATTTGGATGGAATGTTCGATTTTTCTGAAATGGTTTCACAACAAAAAATAATAATCAAGGCTGAAAATTAGTCATAATATACTTGCAGTGTGTGGCAGACTGACCCCATTCTGTGGCTCCTATAGCTGTATATAGGAGCATGTAAACAAAAGGTGCATGCATGCTGGACCTCCTGAGGGAGTTAAAGGGCCAGAACCAAACCGGAGCCAGACAGAATTGTACGGGCCAGGGTTCACAACCAATCCTCTTTCCCTGGGGGCTCATCCAGCTTTGTAGCCACTAAGATCCCTGCACGATATATTTATGACACAGGACAAGTGTCTGTCACAGCCTGTTTCTACAACGCCTGAGGTTGGTGTGTGTGTGTGTTTGACAGGCTATATTAGATTCATTTCAAGTATCATGCAAGTGTGTGCCTACACTAACAAGTAGACCTAAATCGTCATAAATTCCTTTATTTCTTTACTCACATCTCATATACATGCATACAATAGAGGTTCAAACAATGTCACATTTCTAATGTGTCAGTGATAGTTTGATAAGACATTTAGTGTACCGCACACTGAAATGAAATGCAACACCTGGATACACCACTAACCCTTTAAAGGGATCTTTTAAAACTACTTTTTTCCACGGTTACACTTTTCTGGCCTAACTTAAGATTCCTTTGCAACTTCTGAGAGAAAAACGCCAGGAGTTATAATAAAATGAAATCTGAAATGGGTCACAGTTCTTTCTGCACATATGTTCTATATACAGGCAATGGAAATTACTAAAAATGGGTCATCATTATGTAAAACGACTCTTCCTTGCATCTCCTTCAGGGACCGTTCTAGGCTAGGAAGGGAGTTCAAGGTACACTCATGTAAAACTGATGGGATCAGGGTCATTGATTGATCTCCCGTTGAATAGCATTGTATAACATTGTATAACAGTAAGTAGGAGGCTAGAGTGTTGTCCTTTTTAACTTTAATACCCACCCCAACAAGGTTGTTGCTA
>JAOEHI010050906.1:0-44343 GCA_025447815.1 Percopsis transmontana | reverse complement strand
CATTGTATAACAGTAAGTAGGAGGCTAGAGTGTTGTCCTTTTTAACTTTAATACCCACCCCAACAAGGTTGTTGCTAAAACTGTCACAGAAACCACAGGTGGCAAAACGGGCACAGACCGAAGACTGGATCAGGTTTAAATACAATTAAGGTAGAAGTAGTACAGTAGAAGGTTGAGTGCGAGTGTGTTCCGGTATACAATGACAAGGGGCCCCACAGAAGGATTGTTAAGTGTTTTGTATCTTACTGTTGCGTCAGTTAAGAGTTCAATGGTCCTCAAACAAGTCTTAATAAATAAATATAGAACTTGAACTTTGTCCTGTGCCATGTCACATTATGTCATTTTTTTTGGGGGGGGGATGCTTTTCTGTAACAGAACAAATGAGTTATTTCCCCTTAACACAGATGTGATGGGCCTTTGGTTGGCTGGTCCTTATCTCCCCTGTAAGAGGTGTATTTAAAGTCTAATGCTGTGTTGATCTTAAAAGCTGGCTGGCGATCAAACAAATCTTCTTACAGGAAGGCCTAGAGTTCCCAGTTCAACTATGACACCTGTATTCTTAGGGCAAGTACTAACACATACTTTCCAATTACTCAAAAATGTATGTGTACAATTTGTAAATTTTTATTATTGATACTTTGATTGAACTAAATTACTGTCTCAATCTCAATCATGTACTTTTAAAAGTGAGCCTTTTTGAATAATTACCATTACTTAATTCCAACATGTCCATTAGTATAAATAGTTTGAATTAACTATATTTTGCACAATCCTGTAATATTTCCACACACGTGGAGGAAAAAAAATCAAAACAGAATACAGCAAATCTTACAATACATTTCAATATTTCAGTACAGATTTAATCAGAGATTCTCTCCCTCTCTCTCTCTTAAAGCCCGTCTCAAATGCACAATCCTTAAAAGACAAAAGTACAAAATATTTTCCCAAATAATCAAAAAATATGATATAGATATTGCATATTAAAATATACTGTGTATACCCTAGCAGCTCATAAGTGCCTATGCTGTTAGAAGAGTACACCAGCCATTTTGAATTGAGCATTGTTGTCGGTTGCTACAATTGGAGGCATTTTCTGCTGCATTAATTGATGAATAGATGCCTCTTTAGAGCAGCCTGCGGGTTTAGCTCTATTCCTGAGTTTGTTTGTATTCAAAAGACATCAGTCATCTGCTTCATCGCAGCGATGTCACATTCAAAGTACTCACTTCACATTCTCAGATGTACCTTACTTTTAGTTATACCAATACGTCTCACACAACATACATATCAATCCCCTTTCTCCAACCCCAATAAATATGGATGTGCTCCATCTTGTTTGTTTTGCTCTCCTGCCCTCAGCCCACAGCCTACCACTGCTGAACAAACACAGTGGTAGCTAAGTGCGCTGTGCAGTCTACACAGCTATGGTACAGTACCGTGTATGAACTCAGTCAATACAGGAACGCTGTCTGAAAACGATTGCTTCTGCATGTATATACTACATTCAATTCTATCTGTTCTACTGAAGAGCTTAAATCGATTTGAGATGTCAGTTATGATGTATTTATCTGATCACAGTATACTGAAAGATAAAACCACACATAACTGATCAGTAATGTTTGGAGTACTGACAGAAAATGCAAAACGCTCTTTGTCTTCTCATATAGTCTCATATAGTCTCATATAGTACGACTCTCTTAACACGTTTGAGATGTTAGATAAGTGAAGATGTCCTCTGCGGCCTTGACAGTTCTTAGAGATTATTCCTTCTTAACAACGCTTCAGACTGTCTTTGCTGGTCTTTCGCTGCCATGCCCTAATCCAAACAGGACTGGACTAAATTGGATCGGAAAGGACCGGGTTAACAATCACAATCACTATTCTAACCTAGATCCAATAAGACCAGATCAGATCAGAGGTTACTGGACCGGACCAGAGTTGTTTCGTAAGGTGGAAAAGACATTCCCAGACCAGACCAGACAGGACCAGACCAGACCAGACCAGACCAGACCAGATCCAAGGACCGCAGGGGCTTAGCAGATGCTGCAGGTCTTGGACTTGCTTGCCTCCTCTGTCACACACACACACAGATACAGACAGACACACACAAACGCCAAGGAAAGAAGGTGAGGATAATCTAATATCGTAAATCTCAGTTTTAGTAATTTCTTACTATGCAACAGAAAATAAATGGACATTTTAATAATGTCCATGAATAATTATTGACATATTTATCAAACAGATTCTAGCCATCCATTTCTATCTATCCATCCACCCATTAATCCATCCATCTGTCCATCTGCTGATCTATCCCTCTATCTACCTACCTTTTTTCTCTCCTCCACCCTCTAGTTTATTCTTCTCTTCTTCGATGGCTTTCATCTTGGCATCGTAGACCTTACCCAGCTCATTCCAGTGAGATCTGTTGTTGTTCAGACCATCAAACATGGGCTGGATTTCTTTGTGGAACCTTGAAAACTCCTGGGCAATGGGGAGAGGAGACACTGGGGTCAAATGTGTTGACGGGTATTGAATTTGGTGGTATGCGAGCCCCTCCTATGATGATGCATGGCAAGAAGGCTGACATTCCTGTTGTGGTTAAGCGTGTTCAGTTTGGTCAGTTCTGTTTTTTACCCTCAAGGGGTTGGAGCAAAAACACTGAAGGCCACGAGAAGGTCCTATAAGCTCCAATACTGGCCACCCATGTTTGTGTCAAACATATTTTCCAATGCATACTAATAGAATATTCAAGTAGAGGACGGGATTTGAATGAAAAATGAATACAGTTGAATCCTGTGTGTAAATACTATGCTTGTTGTTGTCCCTAAAATGCCTTTTAACTGTCGCCTTCCCTTCAACTTCAGTCGTGGTCAGCCTAAATCTAATGACTAAAATCAGTAAATAAAATCAGTAAATAATATTAGTAGTGGACTCCTCCTGGTGGTTTAGTTTTTCTCAGGTTTACATGGTTGTAGATATAAATAAACATGACTATTACCTTGTATACAAATGAGCATACGAAGTCAATGAAACCGCACTGCATCTTGGGTAGCTGTTCAGCACAATTTCTGTCCATCATTGGCTGAGAGAGAGAAGAGTTTCATATAAGAGACAGGTAGACACACATTTTGCATAGTAATATAAATGATTTGTATAATTAATTTATATTACGTTAATCATTAAATGGTTAGAGAAAAGAAGAGAAGAAGAGGTGTTAGACGGAGAAGTGTCTTACAATAGGCTGCTGGTCTAGAACATTTCGCTCCAGGTCTCCTTGTTCCCAGAATTCAGCAGCTACCATCAGAGCAACCTAAAGAACAATAACATATAAAAGATAAATGATGTAGGAAACGGCAGGTACTGAATGAGTTCAATAAAATAAAGCCACAATATATCTATGGATCAAAACAAATCAAGCCCATTTATAATGAGCTCTGCTAGGCTCTCGGGCACTCTCATTATGTTAACTGGAGATGCAGGGAGCGTACAATGTTCAAAAGAGAAAGACAACGTATAAGTTTAGACTGTTTATCAGAGCTTACATGTTTGAATCTGTAATGTCCTTTATGACCTTTCTCTAACCTCATAAATGTTTCTTATTGATTCCCACATAACAAAATAAATAACATGACTAAATAAAAGTGCGCTATACACAGGTCGACACAACAGAAAAATAGATGCTTAAACCTAATTCTTTTTTAGGTTAGGGCTAGGTTGAAAGGTAAAAGAAATGTCCGTGCGTTCGTTCGTTATTTATCCTGTAGATTTAATGTGTTAATTTTTACAAATGACATTGTGTGTGAACATTACCTTGCTCTGGACCTCCCATGGCTTGCAGATAGCTGACAAGTCACAACCTGTCATCATCATAGCCCTGGATGGGGAAGAGAGAGAGAATACTAGGATTAACATATGTCCATTTAAGTAAAAACTTATTCCTAGAATTGAAGACCCCTTTCCAGAAACAAATTGTAATTATATTTGTTTTACAGTGATCCATACAGTACATGCTGAGTGTGAATTTCATACATACATGATTATTTCTTTCCTGATCGGGTTATTGGAAATGTAGGCTATGGCTTCCTTTTCTTCTGCCATGGGCTCTGTGGCGTTCACAATGTTTTGGAACATGGTTCTTTTTCTGTGGACAAACACACACACAGGTACATATAGGAGTTACGCAAGACAAACTATACAGCTGCAGGTTCTACTTAAAGGGGCAATCGGCGATTATTTTGCGACCGTTAGAGTAACAACAACGAGGGCGCGAGCAACCCCTCCCACACCTGACAAAAAGGAAACGCGACCAACCCCTTCCTCACCTGAAAACTCGTCCGTACAGTTTTCAAACTGACAAACAATGCAAGTCAGTTTGCAGTAGCAAATCCAAGCGACTTTCGTGTTTTGGGGGGAGCTATATACACAGTAGGAAAAATGCCGGATTGTCCCTTTAAATAAGGACAGAGGTAGGTAGACAGACAAGTGGAGAGACAGAAAGACAGATAGATAGACAGACAGACAGACAGACAGACAGACAGACAGACAGACAGACAGACAGACAGGCAGGCAGGCAGGCAGCCCACCAGAATTCCTACCTATAACACTACTGGCACTACAGCCTCCAAATAAGTGAATTCAAATCTGCCATGGGGCAGTGGCACGGTCATGTGGTTTCTACTGGTCTGAATGCAGAGACAGTACATCTCAGAAAACCCACTTGAAGTAAAGGGCCAGATCGGTGGCGATGATGCACACATCAAACAAATGCTGCACGGTCTCAAACTGTCGCTTTTGCAGGTTACAGAAGATGTTCAGGTACTGGAAGACACAATGGTAAGTGGTCAGGTCAGTGTGTTTCACCTCTACGTCACCATAAAGCTGTCTAGTTGTGAAAAGTAGCGATGTCATACTTATGTCAGAATGTATACGTGGTTAATTTAAACCTACATGAATTCAACCAGCTACAGTAACTGATGCAGTAACTGATGCAGTAACTGATGCGATGCAAAATAAAGAGGTTACCTCCTCGCCCATGAGGATTTTGCTGTACTGCAAATGGTGCCTTTCCATGATGGAGCTACCGTGAAGTTTGGCCAAGGGATGTGAACTCCTACAGATAGCAAAAAAGAAAGAAAGAAAGAAAAAAAAATAAAATAAAGGAAGGCAGACAGAGAGAGAGAAAAGAGAAAAAGAGGTCATTCAGAAATCGCCAAAATACAGACAGGCAGACAAACAGACACAGTCCCGAGTTTAAAACTTGCTTTGTCTGGTAGAGGTTGTTGGTCCCTCTGTGGTCGATATCGTGACAGAAAGCTGCTGCCACCATGGCGAAGGCATCCAGGTCTGAGTAGTACTTCCTAAGTCTCCCTGTCTGTGGCCACAGAAATAAAGTGAAGATGAGGCAGGGCTGAAGCAGGGCTCTGGAGACTGATTTGTGAGATTATGACAAACTTTAAAATTATTATTTCAAACATTATAAACATTAAACATTATATTGTGCAATGAAAAGTTGTTCATAACTTGCAATGCAAACTACAAAAAAAGGCTTGACACCTAATATTAGTGCATTAGCTCCCATCTGCATTAGCTTCCACCTCCAGGTAAACGTCAGTGAGAAGGACATGGTTGCCACGGATACTGTTACGGAGGATATACCTGCAGCAGACAGAACATGGTGTGGCCCACGTTGAAGCCATGCCTCCAGTTGTGGTAGGTGATGTCACGATAGCCCTTCCTCACAGTGTACATCCACCTAGTCAGAGTCTGGACGGAGGGGAGATGTGTTCGTGTTAGCATTACTGGAGGTGTCCAACTGACTAACTGGCGGACAGCGTGGCCACAGAGAAACGTCTGACCTCGGCGGGGACTTTGAACTTTTCCACAACACCAAGCTCAAAGAACATGCGGATGCCGGCCTTGATCAGGTCAGTCTCCGAGGAAGGGAAGTCGCTGAAGGAGAACAGAAGCAGAGACTCTCCGTTGACGTTGTCGGCTGGGGGGCAGTTTGCTCTCTGCACGACAAAAACCCAAAACAAATGATTAAGTGCTTTGAACTTCAAACACTTTAGGATATTGTAGTATACAAAGTTCTATAAAGAAGTGCCTTTTTTTGGGGGTTGTGGCTCAAAAACCTTTAAAACCACTCATTTAAACCTTATAAATAATCCTAAACCAAATGATGTTTGAAAACAGGACATACCAAAAGCTTATACATATCCTTTTGATCACAGTCCTCCGGATCTGCTCCTAACTTCTCTTTGGTGTTCTGGATCGGAAACAGAAAACAGGATTTGAGAATACATCATTTGGAGACCCGGGTTCAGAATGTTGGCCTCAGGCAAGGCCAATAACCACTAACCAGAATGGTCTGCATCTCAGTATTGGTGCATTTGGTCTGGTACAGGAGCATTTCCTCGGTGATGTCCTTCCTCCATTCCATGCGGTTCAGCCTGTCGTAGGTGTCACAGTTCAGCACCGACCAGCCCAGGAACTGAGTCAGGGCCTGCATGGGGAATCCAAAACAAATGGAGAAATCATCTCCAGGGAATCCAACAAGTAAAGAATTAAGGGACAAACTACTCCATAACAGAAGAAAAATAAAAAAAGACAGGGAGACCTCGGTGATCTGTTCGTCGTGTTCGTCAAATGGCTTGCCGTCCTTCCTGTTATAGAAAGTGGCGACGCCCACGATTTCTTCCTTTTTGTTAACGATGGGCAGTGACAATACATTCTTGATGATGAAGCCTTTATCATCCACAGCCTCTTTCTGGAAGACATGTAAAACACAGAATCACTTTATTGTTATAGTGGACGTATTATGTGCGTTTGTAACAGGTAGATGTCAGGTGTGCATTGAATTTGTATCTGTGTAAAGTTTTATCCCTTTGTGCGTAAAGTTTATGAAGTACAGTAAAAAGTAAGTATCGACAAAAAATAAATACATTTTGATCTTTTACTAACCTGAAATGTGAAGAAGTCATCTGCAGCCACATTCATCATGTTGCAAATCTAAAAGTTGACAGCATAAAAAACAATCCAAGTTACATTTCTGTCATTATTACAATTGTGTTTTTACTTTTAACTGTTTTCCTTTGTGTTAATTTCTTTAAAATAATCTCTAGTATTTAGTACACCAATCACTTGTCTCATAAAGATAAAATACTATACTATCATCTACTATCAATAACAGACCAAAAGTACACAGATTCATATTCCACCTGAACATTATGCCAGGTGATTTAAATAACTATCTGGTGTCTGCCTAACTGAGCATGCCTGTCTGTTAAATCAGCTGGTGTTTCAGATTTTGGACAATGCTCTCTCTTAACCCTCCATAGCTGACAGTTTGACACATACCATAATGTCTATTATAAGTCCTGTTTGCTTTGTTTGTTACTCTACAGTAGCAGTTAATGTTATAGTACACCTCTACCTCTACAACCTAGGCAAACTACCTCAATATTACATGTGAAATGAAAGGATTGTGATTATGAAGAATACTCGGGGCAGCCATAAGTTACTTACAAAGCAATTCTCAGACACATAGGTGGGAAGTCCGCTGACCAGTGCCCAGTGGTCTTTAGGTGGATTTCTACAAAGAGAGAGAAGGAGAGAGAAAGAGAAAGAGTAGGAGAGAAAGAGTCACACACATAAGTGAAGAATACTTTTTACTACTTTATGTGAATACTGGTATATAGAAATTATCTGTGTGTATATACATATATACAGTATTATTATGACTATCTACTGCTACTTACGGTATGACTTTGATTTCTTCTTTGCCCTCCAGGAGATAGTCAATGATCTTGTAAAAGCTGATTTCCTGTAGAAAAAGACAACACTTGTTATGGGAAATTTAATAATTCAGTGCGTTGAATCGATCATGTTTAGCACTAGCAAGTGATTGCAAAACTCTACATGGATGACATATATAACAAATGTTAGGATATGTATGGAATTTACCCTCCCGTCTGGTGTCTTCGGTCCTTTGTAGGGTTCCACATCTCCCAGTTTAATTGGCCACTCATCATAGAATTCCTGGAGAGGGAGTAACACTTAACAATTAAAACATGGCTAGCTTAATCTTATCAGGAAAAACAGAAAATCTGTTTCAACTCACCTTGGGCACATTTGGGATAATTTACACTTGATTTAGGTTTTTTTAAAGCTATAGTAAGTTATCTAAAGTTGAGTAGCTAAAAAAAGACTATTCCCTTCCTTAGTCATTATTACAATTTGGGAAACACCAACCTTCTCTTTAGTCATGTCCAAAAGGCCCACTGAGTACCGCTCACATAGGAGGTAGGTTCTCACAGTGTACAGTGCTTTGTGGAACTGTCTCTCAATGTCGGTTAACTCTTCAAACACTTTGCTGGCTGACCACAGCAGCACCTAGTCAAAACAACAGAGAAGACACTGGGTAATGAAGTGACTATTATGATTATGATAATATTATAACTTTTTAACCACTATTGAGTTGCACAGCATATATATTTAGAAATGATTACTTGACAAAATATTTGTTTGATTGGATACAATAAATTTTTTTTTTAAATAAACAACATATATATTATTTATGAATTGAGGTAGAATTCATGTATTATTCATATTCAATATTTTGTATATTCTGTTTGCCTTGGTGTGTGTTCGTGTGTTTTACCTGACTCCTTCTGGACTCCACATTGAACATATAAGCTGTGTAGTGTTGTAGAGCAATGACTTGCGCAAAGTTCATGTATTTGTGGAAGACCTAGAGAAAGGAAAAGATCAGATTACAGATGAGCATGTGAGAGCAGACTCAAGGTCATGATATATGTACATATTTAGTAAATAAAAAGGGCAATGTTTTTAGCAGTGATGAAATGAAAACAATTACTTTTTTGTTGCATACCCTTGTATTTTGGCCTTTCATCTGTGTTGGACTAATTAGCACTAATTAAATCATAAACAAAATAAAACATGTAATGTGTTGGATAGATTCCATCTCTAAATATAGTTAGCTATAGTATATTACTAGTGCTGAGAAGTCACACTTCCACAAATGTGTGCTTAGGAGATTGACTTGGCATATTCAAACCCTATGTGTCTTGAAGTGACATTTATGAAGCTCCAATTATCCAGGGGTTATAAAAACATATGGAAATATTTCTTTCCTATAAACACAATATACAACAACAATGTGGTATCTTTACATGCAACTAAAATAGGTGAATGGTAGACTTTTTCCAAGTGAAATACTCAAACCAACCCGTCATAATTAGCCAGAAAGTCACGTCAGTAGGCTACAAAAAATAAATAAATAAAATGTATTTATCAAGCATTCTAGGGTCATTCTAGGGTCCATAATGGGTTTCCTGGTGTTTTTACCAACCATAAAGTATACTGATATTGAGAAAATACTTGATGTACATTCTATTTGAAGTTGAATAATACTCAAAGAACTGGAGAACCACTTTGTCCTAAATTCTCGTAGCCATATGTAAATTGTGCATGAAAGGCTTTTTGTCAAAGTGTCCTTTAGCAAGACACAGAATGCCAAGACAACATTGTCAGTGTATGTACCTTCTCATCCTCTGGGGAAAACGAGTCAGCTCCTATTTTGTTTAGTACCATAACAACTCCAAGACACTCCTTTTCGGCTATCAGAGGGAAACTGAGCATGCATTTCGTTTTGTAGCCGGTCTGGGTGTCCACAAAGTCACTGAATTTGGAATTCTGGACCAAAAAGAAAAACACTGTAAACCAAAAGTCCAATATTGGACTTGTGAAATATGATACACATGAATACAATTGACCGAATTTAGCTATTTACTAACAAAAACTGTCTATTCCTATTGGTCATGTTTTCCCTTGCTTGTAGAAGTTCATAGGTCTTGTTTGTTGTTAAGTCATTGTGAGTTTTTAATTCCCACATGCTTATGTGACAAGGGCTTTTTCTCTTTCAAAGCAAAAAAATAATCTCTTTTGCCTATTATTGTTAACTTTAACCATGCCCATTTTGGATAATTTAAAATGGACACTTTCTCAAGAACATTACAGACCATTGCATACAATTTGATTAATTATACGCACATAGACGCACAAATAATAGCCTAATGTTGTGCGTAATGTCGTGGAAAGGGCGCACGCCACCACAAGCGCGCTTTTACGCGTATCCTGCTGCTTTACTTACCTTTGTTACGTCTGGGACATTCTGTGGCTTTTTGGAATGTGCCGTGAAACCGACAATGCCCATATCGACAGGAAACACGATTTCAGCCTGGGGGTTCACAAGATTTATTTCATATTTCGATGTTGGAGTCACATCAAAGAGGCAGGTGGAGAGCTCAGGTATTCCGTTTCTAGCCCGGCAATAATAATAACTGACCCTATCGGCTTGAACCATCATGCACACTCTTTGCAATACTTTATGCAGCGATTTCTCCATAGGGGCAGTCGTTTGCAGTTCTTGAATCAGTTCGAAGATGATAGCGGCTTCTTGCACAGCGGTAATATCCTTGAAGGAAGCGGCATCTTTAATGTCAACAGGTGCGGAAAAGGCTGCGGCCAGCGCATCAGCGCGCACCTTCTTATCAAAGTATTCTTTGGCGAATTGAGGGTTGTTCTCCAAATATTTCTCCACACTATCCTTATCTGCCATTTTAATTTCGTCGTGTTCTTTGTCCCTTTGTCCCCTTTTACACAAGCATCCCCTACGGGGAAGGAAACAGCCGAGATGGAAGCTGCTGTCGACTTATGAGTCGACTGATCAGTAAACCTCCAAGGTCCCCGAGAGAATCAGCTGATCGCCTAACGCGCGTCGAGAAGCAGAATGGTGTATTAGGGGCTGAAAGGATCAAAGTGGCCGCTAATTAATGTGACGTCAGTCCATTAAAACCCATGCACTAAGCGCCCTTAACCCGTAAATCCCACGCTGATCATTATATAGGCCTACAGGGATCTACCCATAGAATTGTATAAGAGTAATAAATGAATGTGTAATAAATGATAAGATAAAGGATGAGAATTAATGTTCGCTTAAAAAGAACCGAAGATTCATGCAATAGTCCTATGGTGAAACAAAACGAAAAATGTCTTTCAGACAGTCATCATAGAACAGTGGGCCTACTAGAACGCGAGGCCTAATTCAGGCAATCTTCCCAACAGTTAGACTAATGCTGACAAGACCCTACTATCATACTTGTGCAAGGCCGATGGCATCTTTTGAGCCCCTTCTCAAGGTTTCCTCTTCAAGTGATTTTGGGAGCTATTTGTTCAGTTGAGGGTAAGGTTATAGGGACCAGTGGTTGTTCATGTCCAGGTTGTAATGTGGGCTAGTGAAGGCTTTTGAGACTGCAACTGTGTTTAAGCACTACACAAATAAACTTGACTGGACGTTCATTCTGCACAAATAAGCTCCTAGGTGTAGCAGGCCCACAACAGGCTTTAGCTCGCCTCGCCTGCTTGCTTTTGGTGCTACTGCTAAGAATGCGTCTAAATAGAGCCACTCACTTCAATGTGTTAGATTAGCGCTATTGATATCTATTCCTCTGTGTGGCCTAGTTGGTCTCTTGCTGTGTGCATTTAGGACATCACTGTGAAGGTAACAAGCTCCGAAAATCAAATCAGAGAATCTCAGATTTCCAAGAAAATGCACCAACCAAAGATGGCTGGTTATAATTAGACAACGCCACTGTCTGGCTAATTAGCTGATTGGCTAGCTGGCTGCCAAGACAAGGAGTTCCCTTCTACTTCTTTCCATAGGGATTAAGGTGAAGTTATCAGCAGAGAACCAAGAATGCACATGTATGTGTGTCTTTGTGTAAATAACCCAAAAAATGAAATATATTACAGATTATTTTTAACGGACGGAGTTTTAATAAAACAATTTTAAACCAAATTACTTTTGTCAATGTAAAAACATCTCTCATTCTAGGGCTTCATGTAAACCCTTTAAAAGGCTGTTCTTCTTACCAAATATTCTCTATGACAGAGCTTTCACCCTACCCTACTTGGCAAATCATTAGACTTTTGAAACTTTAGTCTAATACTGGACTCAATCCAACCACTACTTTTGCAGGAGACTGTTCTGTTTCAACTGGCCATGGGCACACACAGTATCGTATCACAAGCTTTCTTCAGTAGGCCTAACCATTTCAACCCAAGCAGAAGTTGAAATCAGTTTGGGCTAAAATTGTTCCAAATTAATAATTATCTTTGTTTTAACTTGCCGTTTCCAAATGAAATCAGTTACAACTGTTTCAGATATTTTGTGTATGTCTAAATCAATCCAAAAACCAGGCATCTATCTATCTATCTATCTATCTATCTATCTATCTATCTATCTATCTATCTATCTATCTATCAATCTTTCCACATGACAAGCATTTTATCTCCACCACAGAATGTGGTTTGTATTGCAAACTTTGGACTTTGATCAGATCTGTTTTCTTCAGATTGATATTGATTATTGAGTATTCCCTGGTGAATTCCCCAGACTCGCACTCGTGACAAAGTCTTATTTTCGTGGCTCTGGGAAATTGGTTCAAAAACATGCATTTGGGGTATCCTATGGGGCTCCACCTTTTTCCAGCTATCTAGTTTAGGAAATAGTATTTCTGGTGCTTCTAGGGCAGTGTCCTAGTCAATTTGTTGACTAGATAATAGTAAATAATTGTAATTCGAGTCTACAGAGAGAATGAATTGGCTACTGCTTGTAAGCAGAGAAACATCTATGGAAAAGGGTGAACATGTTGAAACAAGCTCTGAGTTTGAACTTGAACTAGGTGAGAGAGGTTAATTTCTAAAAGAAAAACACAAGAAGATTTATGACCTTGAGCCATCTGCAATGTGTGTGTGTGTGTGTGTTTATGTGTGCATCTACACAAAGGTGCTCCAGATGTTACCCCAGGCAATCCCGCACTGTTGCTTTCACAACGCGGCCGGGGTTGCTTTCATAAGACTAGAAAAGTTGAACGTTCCATCAGGAAAACAAATTTTTTGGCAGGAAGGGACCTGCTAAAGAGGAGCGGGGGATAATATGTGCATATCCTACGAATCAATAGAAGTGGGGCCTGCAGTTATGTAAAGGTTTGTCCAATGGAGAGTAAGCTAAGGGGAGGTCTAGGGTCTCTGGGAGTTGTCATGCAACACCAACCTACTGTATATAAGCCCAGAGCCTGACCGAAAAACAAAACGATTCCTTTGAGCTGCAACATCTTTTAGGTAAGAACACTTTGCACATAGACATTTTAAGAGTTTTATCATGTTATATTTAAGTGGGGGAAAATGCAAATAATTGTGGAAACAAAGGTTTGAACAATTTAGTCACCATTTTAATAGAAAATACTTGTAATTTTTTGTTTTTTAAGCAAAATGCTGCGTTGTATTGTGGTCCTCTGCCTCCTGGCTGTGTGCTGGGCACAGGATTGCCAGGTGGCCAACATAAAGGTCATGGAGAACTTTGACCGCACAAAGGTTAGTCACAATAGTCCAAATGGATAGAAATGTTGATACAGCATACAATGTATACATGCTACAGGGCTAACGCGTCGCTGCGAAAACCCTACAACTTTTTAGCAGGTTACGTTGGCTAGCAACTTAGATAATAATCCATAGGGAGTGGTGCGGCTATCATTGTGTCTCAAGTGGACTGAACGAGGAACATGTTCTGTGCTGTTGCAGTTCACAGGGGTATGGTACGCTGTAGCAAAGAAGGATCCCGTTGGCCTCTTCCTGCTCGACAACATTCTGACCAACTATCAGATCCAGGAAGATGGCACCATGACTGCCACGGCTGAGGGAAGAGTAATTGTTTTCAAGTGAGTTATGTTCTGACACCCCAGGCTTTAACCTCGTTCTGTCTTAGTTCCCACGCTGGCGAATTTGTCTAACTTTCCTCTGACGCCTGGTTTTGTCTTCCCTCATTGCTCTCGGTGACTCCAAAAAGCATGGAGCTCTGCGCCAACATGTTCGCCACCTTCGAGGACACTACTGAATCGGCCAAATTTAAGATAAGATATTGGGGAGCTTCTGCTTTGCTGCAGACTGGATGTAAGTCCAGGTCCAAAACTGACACAATCAACTTCATTATTAGTTGGTTAGTTTCTGCTCTCTGCTGATGGAATACATCATGTCATATGTGGGGCCTTCTTAGTGTTTACAGTTAGTGCACAGCAATGTTTTTACAACCTCCCTCCCTCCAACTCAGATGACGACCACTGGGTGATTGACACCGACTACGAAAACTACGCTGTCCACTACGCCTGCAGACAGCTGGATGAAGATGGCACCTGCCTGGACAGCTACTCCTTGATCTTCTCCCGCCACCCAACAGGCCTGAGGCCGGAGGACCAGCGCATCGTCACCCAGAGGAAGCAGGAGGTCTGCCTGCTGGGCAAATACAGGCGTGTCGCTCACGACGGTAGGTTCAGTTTAGATTCATAAATCCTCGAGGGGACTGACTTTAAATGTTTTACCAAGTCGCCTCAGTCTAAGGCAATATTTGACACTATGGGCTCCTATTTACTGTATCCTGTTGTTGTCACTGCTACCCTAAAAGTTTGGGAGTAGCATACCAATCAGAGAAGGGCGGAGGGTATGGAGTCAGAATACAGAGCTCATTTCAGGGGAGGGGGTGGAGTTGGAGAGCAGTTCTCCAATCAGCGCTGCATGGTGTAGTCAGACTCAAGTTGTTTGGTGTCATATCTTTATCAGACGCAATCTCACTTAGTATACCCTTGGTATCAGATTGAGTAAATAGAAGTTAGTGATTGAATTAGAAAGTTAAGGTGTGACCGGAATTTTATTTCATGACTGATCTAAGTAATATATATAGTGATTTGAATTAGAAGCCACACTGCATGAAGTCATCTTTAATGATTTGCTTCATCATATACCATGTAACTGTATTTTGGTGTCAGTAATATACATAACTTTTTGTTTATTTTTGTTGCAGGCTACTGTGCACTCCAGACATCTTCTTAAATTGGGTGTGGACTTTCATATGAACATATCAACACACAAACATAGGAGGAATATGACCTCTGACATTGGTCAGGGGTCAGTTTTGCAACATTTCCAATAATATTCCTTACTCACCTCTCGTCACGTGGCAACAATGTGCAACAATGTGACAAATTTAGGTTAATAAGAAACACCTTTCAACTGGGGTCATTGGAACTGAACTCTGAATGAGCACAAAGAACACCATCCCTTCAGGAGTTAAACCTCCATGACAACAACCATGATACAGACAGACACACCTGTTAGGCTCTGGCTTGTGTCTTGAAGCTAGAAAAAAAAAGACATTAACTAAAGTTATATATATATATATATTACTGAATGAAAAACTGCATAAGGTGTTTTGTAATTTTGTGTTAGCAAAGTGTAGCCTTTGCAACCACTTGAAATAAAATATTCACAATTGCATGCCTCTAAACTGATTTCTACATCGTTTCTGGTTTACAAATTAGTTTCTTCAAACTTTTTATTCGTTGCGTAAGCACCTTCATATCTCTAGAAGTTGAGATTACAGTGTTTTGCATACAATGAATAGAGATATATTGATTCCAGTTTCACATTCTCCCCCAAAAGTGGTAAAAATGAATTAAAAAAAGAAAGTGACTAAAATGTAATTTTAGGTTGTGAACAGGTAGAACACGATTCTTAACTAAACAATTCTAAGTCCAAAATACCTCATTAAAATCAATATCTATTTTAAATAAATGTGCATGTATAATAATACTAGAGCCAATTCCTCAGTATTCATGTTATGGATCTTGCAAATAATCAATGCAATCTCATTTCATTTCATTAAACAGCATGCAGCAAGAGCTCGTTTTCAATTATGAAAATGTTAGATATTTAGATTTGTATCAACATTCAAGCAAAGGTAAGGTCCACAACTGCTCACTGTAAATTCACTTTTGAATGTCTGCAACCACTGAACAAGAGGTCTGCATTTAAAGATTTATTGCACTTTTGTCCAATACAGTGTATAATGAAAATGAGAGCAGAATAACGAATGAAAAACAAAACATTATGTGCTAAGCAAAGCAGAATGTAGGTGGATTGTTATTTTTACTTGTAGCTAAAGTATCTCTAAAACACAAAACAATGTATTTACTGGCACAAACAGCTGGACTCGAAACGCCACAGTGATCATCTGAAGTTTAGAACAGCAGTTACCGAAGCTGGTGTCTAAATCCAACTATAGTTACATTGCCAGGGCTGCAGGAATAAAGGCACCTTAACCCCCCTTACAGATAGAACCTTCACTAATCCTGTGCCTTAAATAGTTTAATACAGGGACTTAACTCATTCAATCTCATGGGAGCTTTACTTGCCTCAGGTTTGAAATGTCAAGGCAGAAGATGGAAGTGAGCCTCATTTGACATTAGACACCAGACAGAGTACTGCCACCTTTGTGATAATTAAAAAACAAAAACACACCAAGAGCATCAGCAAAAGGAATGAGAAATACTATCACGTCTTCAGTTCATTTCACTGCTGGTGTGATCCCAACTGGAGCAATAAATACTGGCAATATCCATTCCTTTTTAACATTTCACAGATATACACCAGTCAAAAGTTTGGACACAATCTCCCATTCAGTTGAATGGGAAAGTGTGTTCAAACTTGACTGGTACTGCATATATACTAAAACATGCACAAGAAGTGGCAGTTTACCGATGGTTTATTCAAGGAATATGTAGCCTTGTAAACTTTCATACAAATAAAGAAAATATATACCCCATGATGTTAGAAACTTGAAAAAAAAACAAATTCATAATTACGATTTTAAAGACATAATTATCGAGATACAATGCATACACCCACTAAAGCAAACATCAAGGATTCATCTTTTAAAATAGCTACACATCTTAAAACCACCCTTAAAAAATAGAATAAAAATAGTGCACACACAATACAAATGAATGAGCTCACCAAGCTCTTAATAATAATATAAAAATAAATCTTCATGACTATGAAGAATAAATACAGACACTGAAAATGAGCATATAAAAGAACTCTTGTTATGATTCTTTGGCTTTCATGTATTATAATGGTTAATTGACACTGGAGTGTATGGAATGGTTAGCACCGGCTAACGATACATCAGGAAAACTGCCACCACTAATGCCAACTCAACTGCAATAACAGAGGCACATTAATAATGTGTTACAAATGCTCCATCTGATCCACAATGAATTACCATTAGTAGCATGTAAATTGACCACCACCAAAGCAAGGAAACCAATTTTTCCCTCAACTTAAATCTGTGCCACACTGAAGAAGCATTAAAAACAATAAATAAAATGAGAATACAATATTTAGATCCCTTTCAGACAGCTGATTAGATGCCTATTTAACATATAAAAATAATAATTAAAAAAAAACAAAAAAAACACACACACAAAAGCTTTTACGCAACTGGCAGATCACTGTGATACAAGTTGTGTTTTTCAAATTAAAAGTCAGACATGCGCATTGCTTCAAGATTACCATGAGAATGCTGCATTCAAAAATAAAAAACAATCCTGGGTAAAAGTATGCAAATACAAAATGGAAAAAATGCCACCATTATTATCCTGTTCACAGAAAAGAGAGTGCATCTGTTAATACATAGAGACACAGTGTCGGACTGGCTGCATTTATAAAAAGGGAGTGTAAAGCCCAGACAGGTGTTTTAAAAAAAATTGGCTGATTGGAGCACTTCTCATTGCTATGCTGGGTGGTGCTATGCTGCAAAGTGACCGATGTCAGCAGAACATACACCGATGATAAAGATGGTAATAACAATAATAATTACACTTACAAAAGTGCTTCTCAAGACACCCAAAGTGCTGTCCTTTATCCTGCCTAACACGTACCAAATTAACTGACAGGAAAAGTCAGATGTATGACATCAGTCAAGTAAGGGTTTGGACCACGAGGCAAAATCAGGTAATATATGTCTAAATCCTGTGGCATTTACAGACCCTTTAAACTTCAACCCTATTACTGTATTCCCTCATCCAGGTCAGGCAAAGCAGTAGTCAATGTGAGCCAGGAGCTCCCTGTGGTGGCTGGTAGGATAAGGAGTGTGGCACTTTGGGCACTCTAGGAAACTCTCATCCAGCAGATTGGCAACTTTCGGGGAGGATGAGGAGCCTGGAAGGTCCCCAATGGCAAGCCGCTCAAATTCCAGCTTACAGTAGGAGCTGGGCTCTGAGAAACGAGTGCTTGGCTGTTTCTGTAATACAAAGACACTCAGAAGTGAGTAGAGCGAAGAATAATAACTCGGCCTGCAGAGTCCGTCCAATTAGTTTGTTTTGACTCACTTGGAGTGTCACATTATGGGTTTATAGAGACATTAGAAGTCAGGCAAATGGAAGTTACAAACAGTTATACTCAGGGTTCTAGCAATATAAAGACAATGTACATTCTTTCACAGACTTACACTAATGGATACTTTACACTTCAAGATGTCGAAGACATCTTCTCTTAGATCAGTGCAAAACCCCTACATGTCGAAATAAGACTTGTACTCTAGTTTTTACTCAAAGGAGGAGTTTTTTTTTTTAACCCAAATGGTTTCACTAACTTACCGCAGACTCCAGTTTTGCGATCTGATCGCGGGCCTTGCGTAGCTCCTTCAGCACTTTGTGCAACTGATGCTGCATTGCCTGACGATCAATCTTCTCATCCTCAGAGTCCTTGGCAGAGAGCTGGATCTTTGAAAGAAAATCCCATGACCACAAAAGACCAATTACCTGCATGAATATAGACCCTCTAGCCATTCAACAACTACTTTTGGTTTCATTTAGTAAAGATCTACAAGATTTCGAAAAATACAACAAACAGTTTACTTAAGGTTTGCAATCAGTGCAATCCCACAGTAACTCACTGGCATTAAGCCCAAAACCACAATTCATGCAGAACAATGGGTTGAGGTTTCATTTTGAAGTGGAGAAAATAAAACCATACCCGGACTTCACAAAAGGTTGCAGATATATACTACATACACATAGTTAATCTCGTAAAACTGCAGCCATTGTATATGTTTTCCAGCGAACCCCTGGCATCTATGAAAACAGTATGCATTATTAATTCTCAGAAAACCTAAATTTGCCATCATCATTAAAAAGATTGTTGTGTACTTTATTGTATAGTTCTGGTCATATCTTCCCACAGACGGGCACAACCTCATTGTCAAAATAGAACTTAACATCTTAACCAAAACAGTTTCACCGGAAACACACTGTAATATGAAACTAACTGGCCTCAAGTCTCCTCATCTTGACATGAAGAAATGACAGAAGCCTTAAATATTCTGCCCCTTAACAGAGTGTGCTCCTCCTTCATCCTGTATTTAGAAAACAACCACTGTGTCAGTAGCTAGGGTTACCTGTTGCTCTAGCGCTGCTATTCTCCGCTGTTCCTCGTTTTGGCTCAGCAGTGACTTCTGCAGCACATTCACCTATTAAGGTCAATATTTGGCATTAAAATGGAACCACAATTACTTTATACAGGTTTTAGCTCCATTGTTTCACGACTGTGAGGAAATACATATTTTTTTAAGTCACATAAAATAGATTCTATATACGCATACAGTTCTAAGGAGGTACCATTTATTCCTTATGCTAAATGTGGGCTTGTAAAGCTCTTATTGATGCGCACATTGACTTGCTGGGCGCTTTACATAAATGTGCGAGCGTTAAATGTCAGCGAGTCACTGTCTGAATGTAATGGGAGCTTGTAGGCGACCTGCAACAGCAGCTCAGCTGATCTCTTCCTCTCCTCCTCGAGCCTAACATCCACAGTGTCCAGCTCGGTCCTCATCCTGTCTGCCTGCTCCGACGACACCTTCCTCTCCTCGCTGACTGCGTGTCTGGAAGCAGGCAGGCATATAATCATCATGAATGCAGGCATTCGTCATCTTAACTTGCCGTTAGCCCACTAATCCAAAAGGTTTTCAGAGAGCCTGTTCTGGCCAGGTCCAAACAGAGGACACAAAGTGCTGCCCCCTACTGGAGCCACGCCAAGCCAAACGATTCCTTTTAACGTTGTCGTTTTGTTTCTGCTCAGGTAGGAGGGCGGCCGCTTCATTAGCCTGACACCACTTAATCATGGTTGCAACCATCCATTCATGTTCCTTTAATAGAAAGACTGAAGCGAGCCACACAGTGATAACAGTCGCTCTATTAGCCTGGTTTGGTAAGTGGGCACCACAACAGTGTGCTAAACATCTCTTCACCTGTGGCCCACAAAAGGTGGTTGCTAGCTTGTAATGGAAGTGTTTGTGGATTAAACAACCACAAACACGTCTGGCTGGTTCTCAACATGTTTTACAGGGAACACTCTTGTACCTCCGGTTGAGCCACTCTGTTCGCAACTGCTCCTTGGCCTCTGTCAACTCCTTGCTCTTCTCCTCGTATCTCCTCTGGAAGGAGGACAGCTCACCGCTTCTGTCACCGTACCTCCTCTGCAGTGCCGATAGCTCGTCCTGGAGCCGGGAAACCTGCTCCTTCTGAGCCTGCAGCTCAGCCTGGGCTCTAGATGTCTACCGGAAGCACATCAAATGCACTCGACCAAACAACTTTGTTGATTTGTACAATATATGCTGCTTCTCATTATGAATACCCCCAAGAGACTTTGGTAGATCCCTAGACTAGAATCGGCAGCGCTCTGCGGTTACCTGCTCTCTCTGTGCTTGGAGGTCCTGTTGAGCCCTGACGGCCTGGTCTCTCTGGGTCTCCAGGTCCTTCTGCACACCCAGCAGCAGCTGGTCATAGTGGCTCTGAGTCTTCTCTGGACCAGCTGACTTGGCTGAAGCGACAGACATATCCTACTAGTGTTTCATATTAAAATGTTTAGCCATCTTGTATTGTAAGTCTTATTTTAAATTACTTCTTTGCATTTTAGGGTTTGTTTACTAACACATTTTGTAAGTGACTCACAGTGAATGGAACAAAAAGTAAATTAAAAAAAAAAGCATCATATCATCAAGTCAATTCTTCTGGAGTGTCTCCAGATCTCTCACCGTCTGAAGAGGACCCGTCTTTCTGTTGCTGCAGGGCCTGGTTGGCTTGAGCCAGCTGGTTCTCCAGCTCCAGGGTTCGGGACAGCACTGACTGCACGTAGGCCTCTCTCTGCTGGTCATACATCAGCCACTGCTGGTTCTTCTCAAGAGCCTGGTGCAGAGATGGGTGGATGGACGGATGAGCAATCTGAGCCACGATATTACCAACCAATAGGGATTGTTATCTATAGTATAGACATACGGAATTGCTTGGGGGGGTTTACAAGGAGAGAGGATTTCCCAGTGATGACATTTCCCAGTTGTGAGGACATTGATCATCCAGTATTGGTGGTATAACTGCAGCTAAATGAAAGTAGAGGAATGATAGTTCTCATATTGTGGAGATCAGGTTCGACTCACATCTCTCAGTTGGTCCTGCAGCACGGCAAGGTCTCCGGGAGGTACCGGGCCGTTCTGTTGGACAGAAAGACCAGTAAAAAAAAAAAAAACACCTAGCTATTTGATGACTAGAATTATTAGTCCAATTGAGCATTGAAAATACAAACACGTGGAATGCTGGTATTGACTTATTTACTAAAAAAATTAAACTTTCATTGGCGGTCAATGAGGCATGAAAATTTGATTTGATTCACCTAAACAATGCGTCCTATTGAGTGATGCATTTCTCACCTGTATGGCTTTCACCAAAGTATTGCGCACTGCAGTCATTGGCAGAGCCAGACAGGGGCATCAGCATTATGTCAGCAGATGAGCATTAATCAGAGGTCAGACCCTGCCATCTAGTGGTAAAGACTAATTCTACATCTGGGTGTCTTATTTATGGATTGCAAAAGGCTTGTAAGACAGAATGTCAATTGAGCAAAAGCAGTGGCATACAAATAAATAGTTAAATATATATATACACACATACATACATACACACACACACACACACACACACACACTTCTTCAATTACATATAAAATTAAGTCATTTAGCAGGTGCTTTTATCCAAAGCGAATTACAATTACATGCTGCTAATACATGGATCAGATAGGGGCTAGGTTAGATGCTTACAGGTAGGCCAACTCTGGGGCTCGAACCCATGACCTTCCGGCTAGGAGCCCAACACCTACACCACTAGACTATCCTGCCCCTTCAGGAGGGAAAAAGTCACCTGGTTTGATATCAACAACAACACCATCATCATCATGTATTCAAATTCTGTTTCTATGAACAGTACTGTTGTTGCCAAATACAAACTTTGCTCTACTACCTAAAACACAGAAAGGCAATGAAGTCTGCAAGCCTTTCCTCCCACCATTTTACCCTTCAAATAAAGCTGTAAACACTACTGGGACCTTGCGAAACAGCAAACCTCAAAATTATGGTTGGCTAACTCACAAATTCGGTGAGAGAACATAGCTAGTATTAATTCTGTGGCACTATCAGCTAGCACGTTCAGCTGTTAACGAAAAGGCTTGTGGTTTGGGCCCACTCAAAGACTGTAACCGTTTAAACATGTTGCAGCAGCATCATTTGTAGCTGTTCCCATCCTGCTTGTGACTACATCTGGACTGGAACTCCAGCCGTCTTATGAAATTATAATTTGACCTGGCTGCCAGACCCACCTGCGCTTCCAAGGCCTGGCAGCGGGAGGACACAGCAGCTAGCTTGTTCTTCAGATTCTGCGTCTCATCTGTGAGGTTCTGGTATAGCTTGTCTCTCTGTTTTGCCTCCTTCGCCCGCTGCTCCAGCTGGGCCTGCAGTGACACAACCACCTCAAAACACACACACAAAATACATCTTCTTAAAATTGTACTTACACATTTGTCAAGTTCAAACCTAGATGTTAATCTATCCTTCTCTAGAGCACTGGCTCTCACACTGTGGGTTGGGAGCCAACCATTTTGAAATAACCATTTCTATTACACACACACACACACACAGTGTGTGTTGTGCAGTAAATCTCCACAGCAGGCTTCCAGTTTGTTGTTAGTGTGTGTGTGTGTATATATATATATATATATATATATACACACACACACACACACACACACTTCTCATGCCACAGCTCAGGATCAGATATACATCTGTGTGTATGTGTGTGCGTGTGCGACTGTGGTGACAGTGTCCCCAGCTGTATGGGACTTAAGAGAGTTCTGTCTGTACCTCTCCTCCTCCAGCCGATAGCTGCCGTCTGATGTTTTCCAGCTCTTGCTCTTTGACTAGAAGCTGCTGGTTGTTCCTCTCTCGCAATGTCTCCAGTGAGAGAATCCTCTGATAAATATTAACAAAAGAACAAATTACCTAATTCATGAGCTAAATAAATATACACAGGCAACGTATAATTTCACGCTTAGGAAATAAATGATAAGGATTAAATTATTTGACCAGGATTATACTAAGACTATTTCGCTAAACATGATTGTTAGAGCAACAGTAACGTTACCGGTAATAATGTGCGAAGACAGATTTAAGCTCTTAGTAAAACATAAAGAATAAACATATGATTCTAATTCTGAGAATGCAATGAAACAAAAGTGCATGCATATGTGTAATCCTTTTCTCTCACTTCTAGGAGTTTGCTTTTGTCGGAGTCGGATGGCTTGATGTGTCTTTTGGCTAGTTCCTCCATCTTTTTCCTGAGATGTGCGTTTTCCTTCCTGACTCTCTCCAGCTCGACCTCGGCCTTTGAGGCTGAGCTGCTGGACTTGAAGCCCAGTTTTGTGGCCAACACAGATGTCATGGTTGCTTTGTAGGTTTCAGAAAATTACCTAAAAGTCTATATGAATGACAGGCATCAAAACAAACCATTATTTAAAAACGACAGATTAAACAAATGAAGATACATTCAGATGTCTGGTATGAATGAAAAACCCCATTTCATTCAAGTAAAACAGAGATTGTAAAATGTTGCCTATGTATGGCAAGCACTTGTCATTACCGTCACATAACGTCAACAACACAATATAAGTTTCCCCTCGCAAAAGTATGGATATCGAAATAAATTTGACTTACGGAATACAAACTGAACTAACAGACAAAACGGTGTTTTTCCCGAACAAGAAACAACTCTGATGATATTTATAAGTACCTGACAACAACCCAAACGGCTAACTGCAATACAGTTTCGATTATGCTAGTTTGAATCGCAGCGCGATTTACGTCATATCCGCCAGAAGTCTGGGCGCGTTCGTTTGGATCCACGGGCTGTTCCTTCATGTTCATGTTCCCTCAAAGTTTATTTCTGGGTTCACTACAGCTTCATAGATGCAAAGATTTATTATAAAGATACATCATACTTCATGATGTATATATAACCCGTATTTGTTCAAATTTTGTATTGTAAATTAATCCCATTATATTCTTATCGGAATGAAATGAACAAGTTTATTGTTTACCTGGTTGGGCTGGGCTTAGATCAAGCTACACGACATTTATATATGTCTATGACATATGATTTTTATGTTATGAACATAGAAATTCTAAATGTTCTTTATTCTTATTATTTATTTATGTTTTATCATGGTATCGTTGTATTTTAGGAACATCGCTATTACGAATCACGTCACCGCGCATTATATCTATTACGGTAACGTTACAGGCCATAATGCGCGGTGACGTGAAACTGATAGGGCAATATTCTTTCTGTATAAAGATAATCTTATAGAGTCACAGTTTATATCACAATAACGTTGAATAACTTTTTAATTAATTTCTGAATGTCAGAAAGAGAAAGAATTTGTACATTTCAAACCTCTCTTTCTCACATTCAAAATTAAAAAAAAAAGTTATTCAACGTTATTGTGATGCAAACTGTGATTCTATAAGAGAATATTTATACAGAAAGAAAATATATTTAGCCATCAGCAAAAATACATAATGCTGTATCTTATAGCCTATGGCTTCCTGTATATGCCTATAGCAAGGTTTGGGAAGTGAAATAGGGTTAAGTTGGTGCATGAAGCCGGCTTGACCACTTTGTGTCACTTCCTGGGTATAGAGAATACAGGAAATTTAACAACACTATGGAATGCCGTCAAATTTCCACACTGCCATGTTCTTCACTGCCATGTTGGAAGTGTTTTCCTTGCAACATGTCATCCTTCAGTCTGTCTGGTACAAGGCAGTGTTCTCTCGAGCCTGAGTGCCCTCAAAATGGCGTGGCAAGGGTGATCCATTTACAGTTTTGTCAACTTTGCCATCCTCTCTGAGGTGGTACATTCCTATTTCCAGGTCCGAATGTGACCGGGAATTAGATTTTGCTGAATCTCCAGCTGCCAGGTGTTCTTTGCTACAGAACACTGCAACAGTATAAGCCAAATGTCATTTATCATTATCACAGTGACAACTGTGCTGTCCTACACAATCTCTGCTTTACGTAGGTAATTTGCTTAATTTAATAACAATTTTTTTTTTGCTATGCTAGAATATAACATATGAATTGATTTACTGTTTAATAAATTAAAGGAACACTTTGTATCTGGAATTGCCCTTCTGGTTGAAACCGCAAGGTTACAAAAAAACCTGTAACAATCAAGAAGCGCACCTTTAACAAGGGGATCCCGTCGTTTCTGTATCTTGAGAACCATCAATTCTTGATATTCATGCATAATTATAGGTGAATAGTTTTAAAATATTATTATTAAAATCTTACTTTATCTTCCAGTATGTTTAATGTACATCAAGCCTGTTAGGATTGAAAAAAATCCAACATAAAATATTTATTAACTGACATAAAACAGCAATTCATTGCAATCAGTGTGTAAACAATTACACTTGTGCTGAAGGTTTGATTTTCAGCTTTACCTTGGCCTACCTGCTCTTTTGCCAACGTTGAAAAAGAAACCCATCTGGTTTCTCCTCATTATGTTCACTCCGGAGCACTAGCTCAACATCCATGAGCAGAAGAATCTGCTGCCGTGTCTTAATCTAGTCCCACAGTGGCTGGCTGGAGGCTTTGTGTGCCTGAAAACGTCTCAAAACAACTTTTCGCCTGTGATCAGATAATCCTTTGGAGGTGATGCATGATGCTGTCGGAGGGAGGGGGCTTACACCACACATGCCCTACTAGAATTATTGGATTTGTGGTGTCAACCTATAAAACCAATATTGTTCACTCACGTATGTAACATCTCACAACCTCCCATTTTCCCCTCTTCTTTCCCCTCTTCTTTCCACTTCAGTGAGTTTCATAACTTGCGATACAGCAACAATGAGATAGTATTGAACCGTTTTGTGGCAGGGAGGAGCCCTAAATGTGAAGGTAATCCATTACAAAGTCCAATACCCACAACCTATTCAGGACTAATGGTACCATAACAGCTTTGACAGACACGCAGGTTAAGCTATATTGCGTCTTTGGGTTATATTATAATACCCCTCCCTCCTTCCTGTGGCGCCGTCCCATTCCCCCCCCCCCAACCTCCCTGTTTCACATTTATCGGTGTCTCTGGCATCTAGGTCAACCTGTCGCCTTCATCTCAGTGCAGTGGCCTTTTTAGACACATCGTCGAAAGACACCTGTGTTTGTTTGCGTGCGCGTAAGTGTGCGCCTGTATGTTTGTGCACTATCGCTTATTTTAGTTGTCCCACCTACCAGCGCTTCATCCATCACATGGAACATTATCTCCAAACTTGCTGCCACTGATAAAACAGTTCATTCTCTCTGTCTTTCTATCTCTCTCTTTCACTCTCTCTCTCTCTCTCTCTCTCTCTCTCCTCTCTCTCCTCTCTCTCACACACACACACACACACACACACACACACAGGTACAGATAGAGCTAGATACAGACTCAGATGTAGACACATACATCCTTCTGGGTCTGTCCTGTCACCTCTGGCTAGGGGAACATAAATACCCAGCTGATAAGACGTCACTGTCGGCTGCTTTCGGAAGCAGTTTTAATTGCAGCAGTTTCACAGATCAATAGGAGTCCACTGCAATAATCACACAAGAGAGGTCTACAACACGCAACGAGCAAGCCACTTTTGTTTGGCCGAATAAACCTATTGGACACCAAGTCCTTTGAACTTTCTAATTATAGGAGTATAGGAAATTTTTTTAAATGAGTATGCTATTTTTATGATTTAAACCCACACTTCTAATCTTGCTAAAATTTTCAGTTATTTATATCAGTCAAATAACTTTTATTTAGTAAATGATGTATGTAACAACGGGAGCCGCCGCTCCTCCCCGTTCGAGCTCGCCGGTATAGCCACTGGCCGTTGGCCGTCAGCATCGCCAATGCACCCTATCCCACACACACACCTGTTTCCAATCCTCTCATCTACCCTCCTGCAGCGGCTATATAAGCGGGAGGGTGGATGAGGGGAACTGTCGGTTATTGTTTGCATTTTCCTACGGTTTTTCGAACCTGTCCTTTTATTAAATTACGACGCTCATAGCGTTATTTGCACAGTTCAGGTGTCTGCGTCTCCTTCTTTTGCCTCTGCGTCTGCACTCCATCCCTGCCTCACCTTACAGAATAACCAACCGCAAGCAATGCGTGCAGCAGAGCGTGGTGCAGAAGCGATCCCGCTACCTCCCGAGGATACGCCCAAGGAACGCTTCGCCACTCTGGAGTGACAAATGCTGGGGCTCCTCCTGTCCCGGGACCGGGTGCCGGCGGTGGCCCCCCTCTCCACCTGCACCGGGGAGAGCGCGTGTCGGCGCGCCGGATAAGTTCCCCCTGCTCCAACTCGACCTCCATGTCATCTCTCACCACCTTAGATGGAAGGCCTCTAGGGGGGTAAGGGGGGCTCTATCACTCACGTCACACCCCTGTCACGCTCACAGTGGATGGCCAGCATGAGGAGAGACTGGAACTATTCATTACATCCACCCCGCTTCATCCCATCATCCTGGGTCTTCCGTGGCTCCAGGACCACGAGCCCACCTTCTCTTAGAGGTCACGGAGGATCCTAAAGTGGGGATCCGGCTGTCGGAAAACCTGTAGGCTTGTCTCGTGCGGGGCCGTGGCGGCAGACGTTCATGTGGTCTCCCTCCCCGACAACGTTCCGGCGCAGTACACGGACCTGGAGGAAGTGTTCTCCAAACGGAATGGCGAGTGCCTCACTCCACATCAACCCTGGGACTGTGCCATTGACCTGCTGCCCGGGGCAGCCCCACTTCGGAACCGGGTCTACCCGCTCTCAGTGGCTGAGACCGCCGCCATGGAGACCTACGTGGAGGACTGCCTACAGCGTGGCTTCATCCGCCAGTCCACCTCGCCCCCGCGCAGGTAGGATTCTTCTTCGTGGAGAAGAAAGACGGTGACCTGAATCGATTACCGGGGGCTGAACACAGTCACCATCAAGTTCCGGTACCCCATGCCCTTGGTGCCGTCGGCCATTGAGCAGCTTCGCCAGGCTCAGTTCTTTACCAAGCTCGACCAACGGAACACCTACAATCTCATCCGCATTCGGGAGGGGGATGAGTGGAAGACTGCCTTCAGCACCACCTCCGGCCATTACGAATACCTCGTCATGCTGTTTGGACTGTCCATCCGTGTTCCAGGCATTTATGGACGAGGTATTTCGGGAAATGGTTGGCCAGCAGGTCGTGGTCTACCTCGACGACATCCTCGTCCACTCCGCCACCCTGGGGGAGCACGCCCAGCATGTGCGGAGGGTTCTCCAGCGCCTGTTAGACCACGGCCTGTACATCAAGGCAGTGAAGTGTATCTTCCACCAGACGGCCATCTCCTTCCTGGGCTATGAGATCGACCAGTGCGGGACAAGGGTGGTCGAGCAGAAGGTGGAGGCAGTCAGGTCACGGCCCACACCGACCACCGTCAAGCAGCTCCAGCGGTTCTTGGGATTCGCCAACTTTTACCACCGGTTCATACGGAACTACAGCCCCGTAGCTGCTCCCCTCAGGTCGCTGCTGAAAGGAGGACCCACTCAGCTGCGTTGGACACCGGAGGCGGACCGTGCGTTCAAAGACCTGAAGGCCTGATTCACCACCGCACCACTCCTTCATCATCTGGACCCCCATCTCCTGTTTGTCATGGAGGTAGACACGTCTGCGGTGGGAGCCGGGGCCGTCCTGTCCCAACGGCAAGGAAGTCCTCCTAAGCTGTTCCGCTGTGCTTTCTTCTCGAAGAAACTCACATCGGCGGAGAGGAACTACGACGTGGGGGACAGAGAGCTACTGGCGGTAACGTTGGTATTGGAGGAATGAAGGCACTGGCTGGAGGGTGCTCATGAACCATTCATGGTCCTGACGGACCACAGGAACCTGTAGTACATCCGGGCAGCTAAATGTCTTAATCCACGCCAGCGACGGTGGTCCCTTTTCTTCTCCAGATTCTCCTTCACGGTGACGTATCACCCAGGCTCCAAGAATGGAATGGTCGCGGCAGTTTGAGCCAGAGGATGCCGTAGAGGAGCCAACCACCATCTGCCATTCCGTCACCTCCCTTCCGCCTTCCAGGTAGCTGAGGTACTGTTCCAACAGGTCTTCCGAATCTATGGGTTACCGGAAGACATAATATCCAATCGCGGTCCCCAGTTCACCTCGCGCCTGTGGCAAGCTTTCCTAGCACGCCTGGAGGCCACGGCCAGTCTCACGTCCGGGTATCACCCACAGGCTAATGGGCTAGCAGAACGGACTGTGCAAGAGCTGGGGAGGTACCTGCGGGTGTTTTGCCACGACCAGCCGGGAGAGTGGGCAAGGCTGCTTCCCTTCCACCGGACTGTCTCTCTTCGAGGTGATGTACGGCCGTCCACCACCGCTGTGCCCCTAGTCAAGAGCGTCCAGCGGCGTCCCGGCCGTGGATGAGTGGTTCCGGAACGCGGAGGCCGCCTGGCGCACCGTCGGCGCCAAGGCACCTGTGTTTTGCCCAGGGGACAACGTCTGGCTGTCGTCCCGGGACCTGCCCCTCTGCCTGCCCCTCCACCTGCCCTGCCGTAAGTTGGGTCCCCGGTATGTGGGACCGTTTAAAGTCCTCCGGAAGGTAAACGATGTAGCTTACACGTTAGCCTTACCCATAGAATACAGCCGGATCTCTCCAACATTCCATGTGTCTCTCCTCAGGCCGGTGGTTCTCGGTCCCCAGGCGCAGCCCGGTCCCTCCGCCACTCCACTTCCCCCGCTGGACGGTCCAGGCGGATCCACCTTCGCCGTACAAGCCATGTGTTTCATGCGAATGCCTTTAGCGCATTCTCCTACGGTTTTCGAACCTTTCCTTTTATTAAATTACGACGATCATAGCATTAATCGCACAGTTCGGTGTCTGCGTTTCCTTTTTTTGCCTCTGCGTCTGCACTCCATCCCTGCCTCACCTTAGAATGTACAGTAAACATCCCTATTTAATCTGAATTCTGATGGTTTTTAGAAGCTGCTTCTCTTCCAAATGCATATACAGAATCCCAAATGTAAACATACGGTCCGGTTCAAACGAATCCCTGGTGCTCGCTGAATATTTGGGCTTTGTTTGAATTATGCTACTGAAAGTGCTTTTGAATTGCCCGGCGGCAATTCTGTTCAGATACCAGTCTTTCATTCTTAGAAAAATTGTCACATTATTATCCCCGGGAACTTCTCTGAATCCTCAAATGTGTGTATCTAATGGGCTGTACAGAAAAACAAAACATTTTTTTACCTTTTTTCCATGATATATTATAGATCGTTTTTGAACCTCAATATACTTTATTGTTACTCTAAAATGTTATTTCATCCATCACATAATATTACCAAAACTTGATTTCATGTATCCAGTGTGTTAAAAGGCTATAGAGTCAAGGTTTAAAAAAAAGTAAAGTTTCGCTTCCAGCAACCATCATAATCGGTAGTACAACTGCTCTACAGTGTCAAATTATAGTGAGCAAAACATATAATTAGATCTGCTTTATCCTTTAAAGTTAGACAGCTACTCCATAGTTTTTCAATTATGAATCGTTAGAAAGGCTTGTGCATTTTCTATCAAGCTTAGTATTCAGAATTCTATGCCTCTAGCATTCCTTACAGTTTTGGCACCAAAATATGGTAAAAGCGTGCACAATTACCAGCTAGCCGCCCAGCAATAGCTGGTGGCTTGTACTGATTCTAATTATAGAAATGTTTTATGCATAAAAATGAACATAATGTACAGCATAAAAATCTATTTGACAAATTTGACATTTGACAATTTAATAATTAAAAAAAAATGTCCACAGTTCATTTTAACAATAGCTCCATATAACAGATTATTTTCAGTGTCAATATTCATAGTAAAACCTTTACTATGTCACAAGACTATTAAAATCTTAAAAGTAACATTAATTTATTTCATTTTCATGTCACATAACGATATAAGTATTTGTTCAGCCACAAATTACAAAAAACAGATACAGTTATATAAAATGCTATTAGAAGATTTATGTAATTTGGAAAGCTCATGTTTTTATCCTTGAATACTACTGCAGTGGTTCAATCTCCCACAGACACACACACATGCACGTACACACACATACTTTTTTTTCAATATGTCCTTGTGAAGCCACTGGCCCTGATACTAATCTTTTTGGTCCCATGACCAAGCTATTGCTCTTCACCCTCCATGTTTTGAACTGAACACTAAGCAGCCACAGAATGAACAGCATTGTGATTCAGACCGTGAGTATGCAATCAATTAAAGGCCTAATAGATTTTTCCCTTGGCCTCACATGTCAACGCGAAATAAAACTTATTGTCTCAAACCCAAAACCATGAAACTCAAAACCAGATGACATTACAGAAGGGTTGAGGCATTTATTGTGTTGCCATAAAATAAACAGACATTATTCCACCAGTGTAATAATCATGTTCAACAGAGAGACTCATTACAAAATGTAATTAATGAACAACCGAAACCCGTCAAGCCCTGCCCAGATACATTCTGGGGTTGATTTCCCCGTGTCGATTCATGGTGGGTGAATTTGACTCAGATAAAGACTAAATAAGCAAAACATTTCTTTGCTTGCTACAGCAGAAAAACACCACACTCACAGCCTGCGTGCACGTTATGCTTTTATGGGTCAGGGATATGAATTGCAGTGGGTAAGTCTGCGTTTGTGTGTGAGAGAGCGAGAGAGAGAGAGAGGGAAAGATAGATGTAGGGTCTATACATATCTAAGAAAGCTCGGGTACTTTGCTGTATGTGTGTGTGTTCAACAGCAATTGTAAGTGAGTTACATTTACAGTCGTGTTATGAACACCATACTCCCACAATGACATCATGATAGTAGCACTACTTAAAGTAGAACAGAATTGATGCAGAAGAAGTGGGGTTAGTAATAACAGCTTGTAGCAGTGACATTAAACGTGGACATTTGAGAATTATCAGCAGCGGTTTACTTTTTCCAGTTTAAAAAAAAGATTTAAATATCAATACTGTGCTTCTACCATAAAGACCATTGTGCCCTTGCATGAAAGGAAAACTGTCAGTTAAGTGTATCATCATACGAAGCCTGTATAAGTTAGTCTCCCTCTGAGCAGAGTGGTGGTGAAAGATTTGCTTCTGAGGCTAGACTTATGAATGCACTGACATCAGACGTGCAGCCTCAGAGATCCCTCACTCGACTAAATGGACTTGAAATGTCGCCATGTTCTACAGTAATTTAGAGGTCTAAATCTGGCCGGGGTGAGGTGGGGACTCGAGACTAAATCATGACTGAACATTACTTACGTAAGAATTTACTTGATCCCAAGGACTTGGGATTTGACTTCTGGTTCAGCTCAGTTGAGACTTTGTAAAAGCTATGACATAACAATCTATTGGTGTATGATTTATTGTACTGTAATGTAGGTTTAGCGTGTGTACATTTATGAAATGAATTTATCAAGTTGAAACTGATAGCAGTTAAAAAAAAAAATTATAATATACATATTTTTATATATGTTCTGACTGGATTTGTTTTTCAAAATTCAGACTTGACACCAATGAAGAGGACTTGGCCTTGATATTCTACATTAAATTTGGGACACTGATCAGGGACTTAAGCAAAATGGATTCATCACACCTCTGAAGTCTTCCTGCTGCGAAACATGTGAAGGTCTCAGTATCAGGGTGGAGAAAGTTCAGTGAGATTAATAGTGAATATACAGTAGTGCTCTCTGCAGCAAACTCGCACATGTGTGTGTGAGGAGAAAAGATTACAAGATTACAATGATAACACTGCTTGGTGCAGTTGAGAGAGCTTAAGAGAGATTTCAGATCATTAGGGTAATGAGAGAACCTCATCTACATCATCATCTCAGATTCAGTAAGCCTTCCCCGCTTGCCAAACTCAGAAGTCAGAAGCCTACTTCTGCAATCCTCTTGCACTCTGAACTGCCGAGTGGGCCGAGAGCTTATGAAAGACGACACTCCTCATAATTTACATCAAGATTTGTGGAAAAATAGAGTGGGCAGTCAATTTGAGGTATTTTTATAACTGTGGTGCATGTGCTTACAGCAAGTGAAATAGAATATTTTACTTATCTTTGAGTGCCAGAACAGTGAGAAGCTAGAAAGAAAGAGGATTTTATTGCCGTCTCCTTAATCAGTGTGTTTCTTTTGAGGCTTGTTTGAAATTTGCTAGTATTATTTTCAGCTAAGAAATTCTTTTTGTTGGAAACAAAACATACCATAACGTATCGGATTGTTCAGTACCTTAACTGCAAGACTAATTAATGCATCACAGTAGGCAGGTTAAGATGGTTTCACCTCACCCCAACTGCTTTCATGTACTTATTAAAAGAATGTTTAGACTCAGGCTGCTTAGAAAGGCTGCGACAATAAAGAAAATAATACAGAAAGAATGAAGCTCTCTGGTCCAATTGTCAAAGTTGGAAAGAAAACGAAAAAAACAAAATTACTCCAGTGTGCATGTCTAAGTACGGATAGCAAAAAGGACCATACAAGCATGCTTCTTCGCGCTATGTGTACTGTGCTTATTGCCATGTGCACAGCTTGTTGTTTTCATCAACAAGCTGTGCACAAATTCTTGCCACCAGATTATCAATAAAGATTAAAGCCCGCTCATGGAACCATGGTGCCTCTACAGCCACTGTCTCTGCTATCATCGATTAATTGATGTTTAGATTTGACTAATAGACTCAGCTAGGTCTAGCTCATTTATTCAGCCGAGCCTGGTAATACCTCCAGATTTAAAATGTGTTCAGGCTGTCTGAGTAGGGCAGCAGTGGCCCCTTGGTTTTAGACCAAGCTACGTAGACGTTCATGCTAGCAAAACAAATTTCAGCAATCTTTTACATTTTACTCCTTACTCCTTAACCTTTCATGTTTCATGTTTCATTTGAACCGTATTTGCTTTCCTAATAATTAAATACATATAGTGAACCACATGTGTTTTTTTTATTTCTTAGGTGTTATCGCAATGCAGCCTCTAGCCACTAGAGTTCACGTTGAAGTCCAACAGCAAAAAAGAGCCAGAGGTGCCCCACACTACCAGTTCCCTGGTAGGTTGAGGCCTTACCTTAAGTGACATGCTTCAATGCTTTTGAAAAGCCAATGCTGAGTAATGGGCAGAAATAAAAGAGAAAAATATAACTGCAGAAAGGGTTGTGAGCTGCGCCTATGGGGCAAGCGATTCGTTTGAATCAAAGATTAAGCTGACCGAGGAGTGCGTGTTCAAAACTGTGTAGGTGCAAGTGCACAGGCGATTCTCATTCTAATTTTCAGTTAAAATTCATTCCTATCTACTCATTCCCCACCCACACATAATTTTTTTAGTAGAAAGGGCCTTTGGAGAAGTCATCCAACCGTGGCGCAGTGGTAGAATAATTCCTTCGAGTCCGGTTTAAGGCACATTTAGCGGACATTACAAAAAACCACAAAGGTCTCTAAAATGGGAGGGGATACAGCCTTATAAATTAGTAATGAGTGTTCCCGCCCCAACCTGACTACACTGACTGCATGTTGAACCCACCTCGATCCCTACACTACCCCCTCAAGACATATTCTCTCATCCGTCCCTTTCGCAGGTGACTTTTCTCAAAAGAGACCCTGATCGACTTGACAGGAGACAGAAGCTGTCATTAAAAGCACACTACATCTGCCCAGAGGCCCGGGGAGGAATGTTAAGTGTCGCGCGCTTTGCTACTTGATGACAAGGGCATTTCAACACCTGACGGGGAAGGAATAGCCTCAATTGAGATGCTACGTTTGACGCCATGCTGTGAGCCTCGCCTCCAAACGGTCTTTAATCAAGTTTTCATGTTCTTGCTTTCATTAACCTTTGTGTAACCAGGCAGAAGAGTTAAGAACCTATTTTTAATTAGATGAGGGGCCTGTCATAATGCAAAATGTCATTGTGGGAAACAGAGGAAAAATATAGAGGACCATGAAATGATGAATAATGCAAGTGTAAATGGATCTCTTTTTAATGTAGGCAGTAGGCCTATTATCACTCATGCCATGTAATGTAGTAAGCATTACATGTAAGGGGGGGGGGGGGCAGGCATCTAAGATTATCTCGCCCGGGCCCAGGCAGGATTGTCAGCTGGCCTGGTACAGACACAAACTATCCCTGAAATTGGCACATTTGTATTATTGTATAAATAAAGGGCTCATTTATTCGTAATTGTAGGCAAAAAATGTCACAGCTAGCACTATCTCATTTATTCACTACTGAATAAATTATATATCTAGTTATCCTGGTGGAGTATCTATATTTTTTGTTTAAATTCATTTATTTATTTGTAATTTGAGCCAGTAGCCAAACTACTTCAAAGGCTGCAGCAGTTCTCTTGTGCATTCACTGCAGTCTTAATATAAAAAGTTATTATTAGCGGTGCACAATTATTGCTGTACTTTGCAGGACAAGCAAATAAAATGCAGATAATAATTACTATTTATTAACTTCTTGAGGAATTCTAAATAATGTAGTTATATGTAAAAAAGGAAAAGAAAAGAGATGTTAGATTATTACATGGCTTCAGGATTGTTCTTACAATATGGCTAAAACCAATTTGAAAATGGTAACAGCTGAAGTAAGATATGGTATTAATATGTTTCATGAATTTGACATTGCAGCTACTTAAAAAGAACAATTAGTCAGCAAGCTGTTATATTTCAGATCAGAATATAAATCTGGCAGAGCTGGCAGGTTGGTCCATTTCTTTTCCTTAGGTATGATGAGGTTTCTTGAAGGAAGACAGCTAGAAGCCAATGACCCACTCCCCGTATGGACAACATTATTTTGTGCTCTTGAAACAGTATGGGAGTCAGAGGTGTATTACACTCTAATGGAGGAAGTAAGGATGATTTAAGTTATTGATTTATTAAAGTGGACCACACTTGGTTGACAATTTCTGTGTTTTGCTTTCCAGTGTGTAGACTGGCACACTATGAAGTTCAATGACTAGTGTAGATGATCTGACACATTTCTACAAAGTCCTTGGTGAAAAGTTCAAACAGAGTGGTGTGAACACATCTGTGAACACAACTGGGTGAAGCACCCAAACACATTCACATACCATCAAATACACCTGTGCACGGTTTCAGGGATCCTAGCTTAACTCTGCTCTGCCCCTTCTGGCCAATAAATAACAAATAAAACATTAAACAAAAAACAAAGATCACTCAAATCCCTTTTACCTCAGAACAAATCAAATGATCACAACAAATCAAATAAGCCAAGATACAACCACAGTAAATACACAAACAAGTCCCAATAAATAATACAGGGGAGCCGTAAAACACCATGAAATGTGTAATAAAAATAAGAGTAGGCCTAACACCGTATCCACTGAGCCTGCCTCTAGTCAAAGGCTTTGATGGATGCGTTTTCCTGAGTTTTTTACGCACCACCCTGGCTTAGTTACGGCTTGAAGCTGAGAATCTCACGTGACGTAGGTATGTAATGGGTGTTTGTGTTTTCATGACACGTAGTGAGTGTGAATGGGTTAGTATATACATGAATACACACAATACATGGCAGAATACTTTAGACAGATACGTTAATTCAGCTAAGTCTATATTTGAAAATTGGTAACAGATGGCAATGTGATTCCCACTGACAATGTGCTACAGTCAGGGTCCTCTGGATTTTATGGTGAAGCAGGTAGTCCTGTGTGCTATTTTAACCTTGAATCATTGCCCAAATCAACATCACGGAAACCCAGCTGTTAAAGCCTTTGCACACCAAACTAAATGCGTGTTTTTTTTTGTTTCAAATCTGGTGAGATTTGAAAAATGACCCTGAACAGAACAGTACTTTGGGACTTGGTGTGCAACGTGTTCGTTCTGAATTTTGAGGGTTTGGTTTGAGGAGCAATATCTGCTCTTGTTTCTTCTAGGACCTTTCATAAACAAGGCCATCCACATGCTTTACATCATTAGATAAAATAAAGATGAAGATAGTTCTATTTTTCATCCATGATGAAGTCAACTCTGAAGTATGTTTTTGCATTAAAAAATCATGTGTGTTTATCTATCCTTCAGTCTGGTGGTAAATCTAAATTAAGTCTAAGCAACACACCAACATGATGTTTTTAAAGACACATGCTTTGAAGTTAAAGGATCTGGTGGAATGAAAGACATCACAAAGCAATATAATGTACAAAGCAATAAATAATTTACTTCCTGGCAACATACAAAAAAATTTTTTAGACCGGGAGGCGGGGTACAACTTGATGAAAATGTGATATGAAAACGTGGTGTTCGCACTAATCTTAATTCAATTTGTGGGGTGACTTTGCGGAATGATCTTAGTGTAGAACTAAAACAGAGTAAGAATATCAAGCAATTTAAGAAGATGCATAAAACATTTTTTTTGGCAAGTTACAGGGATGAGGAAGGGGCCTTGTCTTAATGTATCGCTTGTTGAAAATTACGTTTTTTTGTTTATTTTGGAATTAGTTTTTGCTATGTGAATCTGGGGACACTGGGATGGACAGCTGGACTATTATAAATATTAAGTAAGTAAGGGTGGGTATGGAAAAGACAGGATCTTACTTGTTCCTGCTCCTTTTTGAACATGTGATAACATTTGTGTTGTCGTGTTTATGTTTAATTCAAATTTTGTTTGTTTTTTGGTTTGTTTTCATACTTATATATTCTGTTTTACCATGTTCTAAATAAATCAAATCAAATCATTACACTTTAACAGCCTGGTGACTACACAAAAGGCTATAATAAACTTAATAAGTATGATTAACTAAATCATAATTTTTAACATAATTTCTCTTTTGCTTTTTAATCCCAGCTACTGTGTTTGTCCTGTCCTACCAATTATACCTCCTTTTACCCATAAAATAATAGCTAGTTGATTACAGTTTATTCAATAAGCTTGATTGAGGGGATTACCCAGAGATAAACACACGTTTCTACTGATTTCAAATTAGGATGGGGGGAAAGCAAGGGAGGAATGAGACCTAAACTGCAGTGTTTAGGTCTGATTTCTGAATGGCAATCTACAGAAATCAATCAAAACGCAAGTACTGTAACTTAATGTGGCTTCCATAAGATAACAAAGTAAAAATATGTCACCAGCCGCTACCATCTCTATTCAGGTTCACCTTTATTCATGCCAGCTTTATCTGAATGCCTTGCATGTAAATAAGAGAAGGTATTAATTAAGCTGAAACTATGGTCTAACTGACACAAAATTTACTGTTACGGTCCTGGCCGTAACCCCTGTGTTTCCCTTGTGTTTCCCTGTGTTCCCTTTTTCCTTGTGTTCCCTTTCTCCCCATCTGTCTCTGTGTGTGTGTGTGTGTGTGTGTGTGTTTGTGTGTCTCTGCGTGGTGGGCGTGGCACTGCTCCCCCTCTTCTGGCTCCAGATTACCATTCATCCCACACACCTGCTCCATACCGCACACCTGCCATCAATCCGCCAATCTACCCTGCAGTATTTCTACCCCAGTTTTCTAGTCACTCCTTGCCCGATAGTTCAGTCTGCTACTGTGGTAGTGACCAGCCAGGCATGCTCTATTGAATGTCTTGTATTTCTGTATCGAACAGTTGTTAATCCCATCTTCCTTGTGCCCCAGCACCTCGCTTTACCTGCCTGCCGGCCCGCCCGCTTCTCTGATCCCCGCCGCCCGCCCGTCAAACCATCCACCCAGCCTGCCCTGGCCAGCCCAGCTCTCGCCAAGCCCAGCTCCCTGTTCCCTTTACAAATAAACCCTTTAGTGAACTCAGCCTGTCTGGTCTGCCATCTGCTTTTGGGTCCTAATCTGCTAAATGTAACATTTACTGCAGGTAACACTGAAATATACCGTACATGTACAGTAACATCGCTGTGTATATCATGGCCCCTTAAATTGTCCCTTGCACATTACAAATCTGATTTGAATGCTTACAGTAGCTTGAAAAGGCCACTTTGGCACATCTTGTTTTTCCTCCCTGTGATTTTATATGCCTGGCTGATGTTCTTCTTTGCTAAAGGTAATGGCTTGTTACAGATAGGTTGCTACAAGACAAAGACCTCCACAGCATAATGCCTGCCCCGTATGTGCCTTCGCCAAAGCGCTATGCTTTTAGCCATCCATTTTCTTCCACTTGCTTGAGAAGGAACAAGGTTTTCATAGGACAGAGAGGTACTTCTTTACATAGATAGAGAATTAAGCGTTGCCAAGTAACCATTGTCTTCACACAAAAAAAAGAAACGAGGTCAATTGATAACATGTTCAGGTTTATCAGTTATTCCACGCTGGCCTCTATGGCCAGCTAGCGTGTCTTTAATAGCGTGTCACCTGCCTAGTACTGCTAAAATATATGATCATAGATATGTGCGCTCCATCCAACAGAACAAATTATGTTCATATGAATGCCAAACATGCAAACTGCATTTAATAGCTTATGTCATTAACAGCCATGTGAAATTAGATTAGAAAAACACATCTTACGTCTTATTTCGAAGAAATTTAGTAGACGCTAGAAGCAACACAACCAAGGACACGCACACATTTTCACAAATCTTGCATATTTTTTTCAAGGTCTGTGCCCAGGCTCAAAATGCAATAATGTGTGAATGCATTAGAGTGGCACTTTGGACCTGCTAGTATCTTTATCTTGCACTCTAAGGGCTCAAATCACGCATTGGAAAAAGAATCATCAGATTCATCAGACTAGAATGTATTCAACGTCGAAACAAAGACCAGGCCTGTAGCGTTTCTTTGGCCAGAGCCACACATCTTCTTGTTGAACACACTTTGCAGAATGAGTCATCTGCTGACTTTCGTTCACTGTGCAGTATAATGTCCTCTCCCCCACTTCACTCACAAAACTGCACTTCAGGGCGTAATAGGGGGGGTTTTTGTACCGCAACCTGACCATATTTGCTTCTTGACAGAATGTCCCTGACGCCCGCTCCTGCAGCTAAGTGAATTCAATGTGACTTGGGACTGGTTATCCTTAGATCTCGAACCAATGCACGTTCCTATCGATTGGGCTTCCATCCACAGATGACCCCAATCGACTGTGTTTTCAAGCTCAGACCTTTGTGCCACCAGTAGCGCAACATAGCCACGTCACATCTAAACCCTTGTAGGAATTTGCATTAGGGGAGTCTAAACATTCTTGGTTATTAAATGGGAGACTAAGACACAGGTGTGAGCATTTTATAATCCATTCCATTTTCAACCCAATTCTAAAGTATTACAGTGTAAAACATTAAGGGTTGTAATTATTCATGTTAAAAGGTACACGCCTTGACCCCAACCCCCTGCCCAACCTCACTGTTAATGTTTGAAACTGTGTACATGGCTGTAGGGGAGGGGCAGTGAACAGTTTGAACCTATGAGCACTGTAAGCGGGGGAGTAGAGATGAGTGACCGCCACTCAGCACACGGGTGTGGGTTCAAACCAAAGGTTTCAAACCAAAACAAAGTTTTTGTAATGCTGATTAAAACCACAATGTCCCAAAGACCCAAAGCTGAACACCTTCAATCAGTAATGGATGATGGAAAAAGAATACAACATTGGTTAAGGACATGCAGTTAATGCATAAATATTAATGTAGATGCCAGCACTACATGTACCAGTCTGCAGTAGAGTAAAAAGAGTTCTTATTCATTATTTTCAGCTCTGTATAATTTGCACTTATTAAATATTGAGAGTCAGGTTGTAGCTGTAAGGCTACAAACTCTGATGCCATTTGTGCATAGATTTGGGTTGGCTCTCTAATTGCAGTAGAACACCCTAGGGTGGACAGATGTACACACTTGAGGCACCCACAAGTAATTGGTCATATTATAGTAGACAGGCTTCTCTTATGTAAACATGGAATTAGCTTCTAGCTTCAAGAGCGTGTTTTCATCAAGTGATAATATTGCTACTGTTTTGCCACTGTGTTGATGCTGGTACCCAATCAGTGTGACAAAATGCCTCAGGATTTGGATTTACTAGTAAGGTTGCATCAACATTAATAGGGAGTTGGATTAGAGTCAAGACAAAGGTTACTAAAGCAATTAAACAGGTCAGCAGGTTCTCCTTCATTTACCAATTTTTGTTAATGGAGCAGATGCTATCTGCTTCATTAATGAATTTAGGCTAGAGGGTAGCTCAGAGTTGCTGAGTTATCCAGTTGCTTATACCTACATAAAAACATCTGTACTACTACTACTACTAATAATATAATTATTAATCTATTCTATACATAATTCCATTCAGAGGCTGAAGAAAATATTTCTTGTCTTTTTGGGTGTATGAACGTGTTTTGTTGACAGGCTCTGCATAAGGAGTCTGCTGTACATAAGAGACCAGCACAGAGTCCGAGGTCAGGATCACAATCTGTCTTGCAAGCTGGTCTGGCATTCCCTAAAGATCATGGGGGTCCTGGCCTATGATTGCCCCAGCAATCATGTCCCTCCTTGGGGGGCGTATACTTTTAGGGAGATCTCTGTAAAAACCATATGCCTGTCATTCTTGACTGTCAGCGAAGGAGAGAAAGAGAAAGAGATAGAGAGAGAGAGAGGGGGGGGGGGCAAAAACACATTAGCAATATGCGATTAAAATTAAATCTATTATATAACTAATGGAGTGGTGTATATGTATTGGCCAGAGGGGGCAGTGCAGAGTTAACACCCATCCCTGAAAGTGTAATGAGGTGAGAGAAAAAGAGACATTGCTTTCCTAATTCAGCACCACTAAGTATTTGATCCATCTGTCTACAATATTTATACACATGCGAAATGACACGAATTGTGTTTTTGGCAGCATGCATGGGGGCCTTTCAAATTTGCATATTCATAGATGCTGGCATTTTAATAAGGGTGAATGTGTAGAGATGTAGAGATGTTTTATATTCAAGTTTTTTGGTGAAAAAAAATTAGCAAAAAGCTTCATCTGAAAGCTCCGTCTCACGTGGCACGTGCATCTATGTGCCCTGGAGGTGTATATTTCTGCACTGCCGATGCGGGGGGCAGTCACTTGAGTGGGGTGAACAGTCTTTATTTGGATTGCTAGCTGCTGGTAGCTAACTTGTTAGAGATTGCTTGCTAGCAAGTGACCAGATTGACTCGGAAATGTGTCGTGTTTGGCTGTTGACCACAGAATCAGTTTACATTACTTTCCACAGGATGATGTTATCTGTCATACAGTAGGCCTGCTGGGCAAACGTTTTAGGCAGGTGTGAAAATTATTTTGTAAAGTAAGAATGCTTTCAAAAATAGACATGTTAATAGTTAATTTTTATCAATCAAGTAATTAAGTCATTAAGTAAGTGAACAGAAGAAAAATCTAAATCTAAATCTCTTTAACTACTCATAGCCACACTTTTGACATAGTCCAAATCTGCTTGTCTTTAGAGAAGCTAACTGACAGCCTCTTTGAGTATTAGTCTTTGATTGGAGAGGCCTGCATGGCAGACACTACCATCGGTGTGTGAATGTGTGTGTGAATGTGTGTGTGAATGGGTGTGTGAATGGGTGAATGAGGCAGTAATGTACAGCACTTTGGGTGACCTGTGGGTTACAAATAAGCACTATAAAAATGCTGTCCATTTTCCATTTACCATGCCTACACTGTTCCCGGGGCAGCCTCAGCAGTGTCAGTGCCCACATCTTACGAGGCCGGTGCCCCTAAAGCCAAAAGCAAAGGGGGAATCTCTGCACGGCTGTGGACATGGCTGAAGAACCTCTTCTGCAAGCCAAAGGAAGAGGCAACAAATGCATCGTGACATATGTAAATAGCTCTGATGTCACAATTTCACCTTGCTTTTGCTTTTCCATGTCGTTTATTTGTAACAACCTTGGTGTAAGCCTGTAGTGCACCGCTGCATTAACTGAATACTGTTTTTGTTGTTGAGGCCTTTTTACATACATTTACATACAATTAGTTTTATTTGCTTTAAAGCTGATTTTTCATTCTTTCGCACAGCGATGGAATGGGTTCAACCAATCACAACAAACCATTGATGTGACATGAGAATGGCGGAATAAACCGTTGTTTACATTCTGCAGCAGCCGGTAAACATTTTTAGAAGAAAGTCTAAAGAATTGAAACATTGAAACATGAGAAAGCATTGCTGCAAACCTCGGATATGAATATGGTAAATTAACATTATAACAGCCATTTCCTACTTCGTATTCATTCAATTTATAATTTATATCTTGACCTGTCATGTTTAAACCTGTGAAAAACAATCCTCTAACCCAAACATTAATACTTTTCTTATATTTTTGTTTGTGGGTGTCACAATCACTATTGCTTATCCTTTCGATGTATGTCGACCACTGACTTATAAATAAGTGTATGACACACATTTTTTTACCATCTGGGTTAGAATTTGACAGAATTTAATTATGTTAGTTGTTTTTTGTGTTTATTTTTCAGATCATTTGGTTGCTATGGAAAGATCTATTATTGTTTGGATAAATATCCATGTGGTATGTTTAGGTCAACCCAGTTTGTTACTATTAAAATGACTTGTACTTGTTAATTTGTGCGGCCTTTGCTCTATTTTTCTATTTCAGCCCATACACTCCTGTATGCATAACTCACATGTGATGTGGAAAGGCCATTCTGACCTATTGTAGTCATGGTGGTAGACTACAATAGGTGATTTTTTTGGTAGAATCCAGTTTGTTGTTATTTAGGGTCCTAATTTGGGCCAAGCGACGTAATGTTTAGATTGTGAATAGACTGGTATCTTCATCACCAGCCACTGTAGGTAGAACACACATTATAATGGCTGTTTAGAATTTGCCTTTGATAACAGCAGCTATTATCTGTGGTGAGTTTGGGAAACACTGTCTTAATTTTTTAGACAGTGGCTTTGTTTAACTGAAAAGGGATTTTGTTCCTTACTTCCTCTAAAATCTGATTTTGAGGCATGTGCGAGTCTGGATGTCACAGTGAGTTTTAACCTATCGTGTCTGTTTTCAGAACCATGATTATTGCATTTTATTAGATTAACATACATTTGGTAAAGCTCCTTTATAG
>JAOEHI010050905.1:0-19827 GCA_025447815.1 Percopsis transmontana | reverse complement strand
AATCACATACATTGAAGCACATAAATAATACCACTAACCCGACCCATACATATCTCATCAGATCAGTAGCATTAAATTAGGTGTTTTTTTACACCAATGATGGTTATACTTTAGAATTATTAGTAGTTATGATTGTAAAAAAAAGGGGGAATTGTGGCGGCACACATTGGCCCACACAGGCCCACACAATAGCGTTGGTCTTGGTCCTAGGTCACAAACTAGTTCCAGCTAGTCTGGGGAGGGTGTCCTCTCCTCTGTTTATGATATGAAGGGTATCATGACCTGGGTTTTCCTCTAGTTTGCACCTAGTGCTGTTGGGCAAACTAAATAGTGTCCATAATTAAACTAAAAAGGTGCACCTGTGTGGGGCTGGCTAATACCCTGCAGGTGCGCAGCCAGGAAGGGAGGCATGGAGCGTGCACGGGCCTGTGCACGTCAATCGTGACACTTTCAAGCAGCACTGTAATTTTTTACAGTGATATACATTTTCATACTAAATTATTTTCTAAATATTGTATAAAACGTGTCTATAATCCTGTGCAATTATTAAATCATTCACGTCCAGTTAAAATCTTAGCTGTTTAGTAACATTTGTATACAGTAGTTAAAGGATATGTTACCAAAGATGGCTTTCTATTACCCCTGCGTGTGATGCAGACAACAGATTCCTGTTTGTTTTACATAATTCAGCACAGCTGTTCCGTACAAGCTACACTCTGCTTCCGTCATAATGCAGTCATGTCTTGTCACTCTCTGTTAGAATCACTAAGTCCAGTGTTACTCGCTATACAGCACAATTACAAAACACATGGCTCTGGACACTGAAAGAGAAATATTAAATTACAATGAGGTCATTTAGCAGATGCTTCCGGCTGGGATTCCAATGCCTAGACCACTAGACTATCCTGCCCCCACATTCAGGTGATATGATAATTTTAATGAACACTGTCATTTTAATTTAAGGCTGAAAGAGAGGGGAAATGGATAGGATATGTAAGATGTGAGGCTGTATTACCTCTTAATATAATAATTTTTTTGCGGTTGATGACTCTATATTTGGATTCATTGTTGATTGATGCATTTTTGGAATTTTGCCTCACCATAATATTAGCTCTGTTTGAACCTGTTGAACCTCTCATTTTACAAAATGGATTATAGCATGTTTCGATCTCACAAAACCAAACCAGAAACACACACAAGCAGACATAAGTGGCAAAGATGAGCAGGCCCTCTGTGACTCACACACCACTACTGACCCGTGAAACAACCTGATAAACTCACATTATGTCTCAAAGAGCCCTATAGCAAAATACCACTCCAGCATGTCCCAATAGGAAGCTGGCATAAAATGCTATGTGACAACAGTGTTGGATCTTAGTGGGGCAAGCAGTCCCATACATGGGCATACACAGCCTATTTATGATTTTGTGTGATGTTAATATATGCAAATGCAGACTCTGAGTAAATCTTATTAGAATAACAGATTTGAACATACCCATGCATTTAAATGAACCTTTGATCAAAGAGTAAACATAATGAATCACACTTGCTTAAGGAAAGGTTGTTTTGTTTTTATTTTAGCAGTACCATTAAAAGTAATTTTTAATTTTTTATACAATTTAATAAAATTTTTAGGAATGACATCATTGATATGTATGATCAATGATCAACTGATCAAACAGATATGACTTTTCCTTTGTAGGGTGTCCGGATCACAGCTGTAGGTTGTCTGACCTGCAGAGCAAATACAGAGTATTTAAAGCTATTGTTAAACCCTCAAGCTTAGCTTATTTAGCTCAAAATTAAGTCCTCATGCTGATTTTTTGCAAAAAGTAATTCCTCGCTCACGGATCAATACTGGATCAGTATTTTCACCTGCCATTTACTTCCATTGTTTCTCAAAAACATACACGATCAGCCATAACATTATGACCACTGACAGGTGAAGTGAATAACACTGATAATCTTGTTATCATGGCACCTGTCAGTGGGTGGGATATATTAGGCAGCAAGTGAATATTTTGATGTGTTAGAAGCAAGAAAAATGGGCAAACGTAAGGATTTGAGCAACTTTGATAAGGTCCAAATTGTGATGGCTAGACGACTGTGTCAGAGCATCTCCAAAACTGCAGCTCTTGTGAGATGCAGTGGTCCAAGGAAGGAAAAGCAGTGAACCGGCGACAGGGTCATGGGAGACCAAGGCTCATTGATGATCGTGGGAAGCAAAGGCTGTCCTGCTGAAAATGTTGATGCTGGTTCTGATAGAAAGGGGCTGACCCCTGTCCACTGCCGAAAGCGCCTACAATAATGGGCATGTGAGTATCAGAACTGGACCACGGAGCAATGGAAGAAGGTGGCCTGGTCTGATGAATCACATGTTATTTTACATCACGTGGGAACACATGGCACTAGGACGCAGTATGGGTTTTTTGGGGACTGTTTTTCTGGGAAACCTTGGGTTCTGCCATTCATGTGGATGTTACTTTGACATGTACCACCTACCTAAGCATTGTTGCAGACCATGTACGCCCTTTCATGGAAATGGTATTCCCTGCCTTCAGCAGCAAAAATGGTTCAGGAAAGATTTGAGGAACACGAGTTCAAGGTGTTGACTTGGCCTCCAAATTCCCTAGATCTAGACCAATCGAGCATCCAATCGAGGATGTGCTGGACAAACAAGTCCGATCCATGGAGGCCCCACCTCGCAGCTTACAGGACTTAAAGGATCTGCTGCTAACGTCTTGGTGCCAGATACCACAGCACACCTTCAGAGGTCTAGTAGTGTCCATGCCTCGACGTGTCGGGCTGTTTTGGCGGCAAAAGGGGGACCTACACAATATTAGGCAGGTGGTCATAATGTTATGGCTGATTGGTGTATACCTTTTTTACTTGAAAACACATCCACCCTCGATCTGGTGTTATGATGACTTACTTGTTATCATAATATTACAATATATCATAACTTGTTATCACTTTGTTTGATAGATCTAGCTGTAGTACTTATATGCTTGCCGTTTTATCTTTATTTACATGTATTTCTGAACAGATGCAATGGAATGCATTTAGCTGTGTGAACTACTGACTGGGAACCACTTACTTCCAATGGAATGCAGCATATTTTCTTTCATTATAATGTTTTGTTATCATTTAGCATTGCTAGCATTTAGCATGTAGTGCTATATGCTGCGTGACCAAGCCCCAATGATCTGCTGGGAGGCTTGCTATGGAAGTCGGGGCAATAGACTCCACCCTTTTTGCATGTGCTCTGGAAGCTCTTTCCCATTAATTAAAACATTTTTATGTGCCGTATCCAGTTCTTATAATACATCCATCTGTGTGACATAACTGTGGACTGACCTGCTCTCTCTGCTTGACCCGCTTGTACACATAGTCAGAGAAGGGCTGTCGGTGGATGAAGCTGCCTTCCCCTGGTTTCACGTTCAGCTGGCCCTGCTCATAAACCACTCTCCCCCTGGAGATGGTGATGAGTGGCACTCCATGGCACTCCATTCCTTCGAAGATGTTGTAGTCCACTGCCTGGTGGTGCGTCGTGGCTGAAATCTTCCTGCAGACAAATTTTTTTTATCCCATCCATCAAAAGCAGTATTTCAGTCACAGCTGTGGTTTTGCTTTTTCAAAATTACATTGATCGGAGCAAGGTTTGTGGTATAGTTATCATTTAATTACAATTTTGTTGGATTTAACCACTATGGTTGTTACACCCAATTTTCTGAAAATGTGAATGAAAAGCTAAAATTTTGCAAGTTTATTTGCATCCAGACCAGTACATAATTCTCTAGAGCTTACAGAGATAAGCCTACTGTAGGCATCATTTCTATAAAGTTATTGTTTCTGGATAAAGGTTGTTATATATGCCCACTCAATTATGGTTTTGGCACATTTTTAAACATGATAGGCAACTTATTCCAGAAAGAGGCCATACAGTATGTCAACTGTTGGGGGTGGCAGATTTATTTTACACTTTGATAGTTTGTAAGGACTCCTCTTTTGAAGTAAACTTGGTGGCTCAGTCCCTGTAATTTTTGCTGTTATTTATTACCTCCCTAAAACAAATGTTAGCTTTTTGGCTAAATTGTTTGAGTTTTTATCTGGTCTTGATTAACATCATCACTATTCTCAGTGATGATGTTATATTCATGTTGACAACCTCTCAAATTCCCTTGCAAATAATATTTAAATATTTCAAAATCTTTTAACTTTGAACATGTGTCTGGCCCAACTCATAACCAAGGCCATACCCTGGACTTAGTCTTTAGATAAGTTTAGAGATATTTATTTATTTATGACTACCAATGAATCATTTTAATTAAGAATTTCAAGCTGTTACTAATGTCTTGACTTGAGCTGTAAGCACTGTCAAAGTGCCCTTCTTCTCACACCTATGACTGAATATTACCACACCAATAAACTAGTTACCTGCTTTACCTCTATTTCTTCTTTAAATGTCAAAGCCATAACTACGTCAAAACCTAAAAGGAGGAAGACTTCAATAATGATTTGTAGCTGTAAAAGGGAATGTAGAATAACAAAACACAGTACATTTAACAATACATTTAAAGATGCAAGAGCTACAGCAAACCCTGAATTGTTGATCCTACTACTAATTATCTAGTGTTACAGAGTTACTAAAGTAAGTCAACTTTTAGCCTATTATACTGCACTATTTCACAAACTACTAGTACTTATTATGTTGTCCACCCACACGAGACACCTTGAGTCAGTTTTCACATTGTCACCTTCTCAGGGCTTCTGGATATTGTGTTGCATAATTCCAACCAAATTTATTTTCAGTGATTCAATCCAATGGCCCCAGTCCAAAACAGATCTATTTCTACTGGCTGTGTACCAAATAATTTTAAAACTGTTCCACCAAAATCCTGGAAAACATTTAATTCAAGTAGCTTCGTGCTTTTATGTGCATCTGGTACTGTTTTCCTCTTTGCTGTCAAATAGCGTCGGTCTCACCATAAATAACTCCTTATTGTCCCAGTTTAAGTACGGTGTTCCACAAGGGTCAATTCTGGGACCAATTTTATTTTCTTTTTACATCCTTCCCTTTGGCCAAATTATTAACAGACATGGAATTTATTTTCACTGTTACACTGAAAGATACCTGCCTGGTAAGCCCACTGATCTCAGTATGCTGGGCTCATTACAGGACTGTCTGAATGATTTAAAAAAACTGGATGTCAAAAAATACTGGATGGAAAGGTCCATGTTTTAGCCTGCACATACAGTAGTAATTCTATCAAAAGGCATATCATTATTTTATTGGAGTTATTAAAAATGTAATTTTTATTTGAGTTTATTGCTTCGTTTTTTTTATAAATATAATTTTATATAAATTGTTATTATTTATTATAATTATCATTTTGGGAGGTACCTAAATATCAGATCACATCAGACCAGATGTGATGTGCATTTACAGAGTTAAATCCCATCATACATTTCTTCCTGGATATTGATAGATAAAATAGCTTTGACAAACCTAAAAAAGTCTATATTTTCTGACCTCTCTTTATACAACAAGCTATCTTCTGTACATGATATATAATTTACATCTTTGTTTATACAAAGCACTCCTAAAAGCTTACAGAGCACATAACCTCGGCTTCTTTCCCTAAAATGGGCCATTTAAACATTTTCAGAGAGGTACTGTATGTATTACTGTGGCATCTATCTGAAGAAGGCAGAGTAAGCAGGAAGATAATATTGGAGCTCAGTTAGAGTAGAAAAGTTGCAATTCTTGTGCTGTGGTGAGCTGCTGAAATTAATATTTGTGTTAATAGAGACATATGTTAGATCACCTTCAGGTTTTTAATTTAAAGAATCGCTGGGGCGATTGATCCCAAAATTCCCAGCCTACCTGTGAGAATTCTTGAGGCTAACCCCTAAAACTTGTAATTGTACTCACTGCAATGTCTGCTAAATTACCAAATTACATTTGTTTTATAACCTTAAGAAATTGCTTACTGAAAAATGTATACTGACTACCAAAATTCTATGATAATACATTTTATGTTGTTTCATAAAAGTAGAAAAACAAACAAATAAATATTCACATACTAGGGTATGTGAATATTTATTTGTATTGTGAGGTGCTAGTTATGTAACTTTTATAGACACCAGCCCCAGATGTGATGAGTTTATGGGAAAGTTAATTATGCAGTTTCACAGATTAATTACCACCACCAAAATCAGGCATGGTGCTGTCAAGCTTAAAAGATATTTAAAAAAAACATCTGCAGGCATGCATGTATTTGTCCCAGCATGAATGGCTCACTCTACCACACAACCTGAAATATTTACCCTGAAGATGAAATAGTCTATTATTGTCCTGTAGGACACAACACTAGCTATTCCAAAGCTGTTCCATTAATTCTAAAAGTTTTAGCCCTTGCACAGTTCTGGCAAATTACACTGGATTCACATTTCCTTTCCAAGCATTCTTTAGCAATTAACAATTTGCCTGGAGAAGCCATGAACCAGAGTTCATGGTAAATAGAGCAGTGCATTCTGGGTTATGTAAGCTCTGGTCTGGTTCTTTACATGTGCATGTATGTGTGTGGACTAATACCAATATCTGAGATCATAATCATTTTAATAACTGAACAACACAATCATACATCAATTGTTTGATCTGATTGCTGATTGCAGTGTTTTGTGTCACAACCCGGTATTGCCAGCAGAGTTAGTCTCTCTCTTTCTGTGTGTGTGGCTGGAGTGGTGGTAATTTCAGATATGCAGGCAGGTGCACAGGATTCTCAGCTGTGGCTAATTGACCTCTGCTGCACTACTTAAGCTGGTCAGTTACAGAAGCTTGACGCCAGATCGTTGATCCTACTACGTGTTAGTCAAGTCTCGCTCTCTACGTTACTCTAAACCATTTGCCTGAGGTTTTCCCTCCTAGTGTTTTTTGCCTCCTGTCCCTTGTTGTTTTCCCCGTAGTCACTCCTGTTTGTTTTCCCTGTCCGCTACCTGTCCACGGCTTCCCGGTCTACGACGCCTCGCTGCCTAACCCACCTGTACCTTCGCTGTTCCTCTCTGTACTTGCTGGTTCCTGACGTACGGCCTGTCCCTGGTTACTCGCCTGTCTTCGCCTCTGGATACCGCTGCCCTCCCGGACTACGACCCACGCCTGTCCCCATTACTCTATAGAGTCTTCCTTTCTGGTACCGTAGCCCTGTCCACTCTTTCCTGTTGCCGACTCCAGCCTGCCCCCCACTACGCCCCGTTTAGTCTGCGAGTAAAACCCGTTGACATTCTATCTGTTTCCAGCTGATTATTGTGCCTGTGCTTGAGTCTTACCTTCAATCGTGACAGTTTTCGCCCAGAAAAAGGAGGTGTTTATAGCAAAACAACAGACAGAGGGAAATTTTGAATCCCGTCTACTGTTGAAGCAAATGAGGACGATGTTGTTTGGCGTATTCTTTAACCAATTAGACTTCGAGTTTGCCATGTTGGGCGTATTCTTTGACACGCCTGGGCCTTCCAGCTGTAGCTGGCCTAGCCGCCTACGTCTTTTTTCGACTTTTTTGGTTGGCGTGATCGGAGGGCCAGTTGGTGCTAGTGAAAGTGCAGGTGTGTGAAAAATCTAAAACGACTAGTCAATATCACCACTATTCAAATAACATCTGGTCATTTAAAATTAGCTATAGCCTTAAAGATGGTCTTTAAAATGATTTAATGCCGATTTAGTGCCAGGACAGCGCTACAATGCAGCAGCTCAACTGAAGTGTTTTTTGTTATCTATATTTATATTTGTAAAATAGTTAAGTGCCAAAAAAAAGCGTCTAGTTTTTATTAATATAAAATGTCCAACTGCCCCTACCCCTGTACCAAAATGGGCTAGTGCACCATGTGAAAATGAATCCCATTCCGGCCCTGCTGCATAGTATTATACAATTATATTACATAACATACACTGTAACATTATCTTTTATAAAGGTACAAAGGCCACACAATTATTATACTATATTATTATACTATAACAATATGTGCATGTCCAACTTCATGTAACATATGTGTTGGATGCTAGTGCTGCTTGTTCTGTTTGGTGAGAGTGTTGCTTGTTGGATTTAGAGGCAAGGTTGGTCTGCCTGTTTGTGGAAACCTAGGATCTGTTACGAGTGTTTTGATAAACCTATTACAGTGTTGCTACAGTAACAGTACACAGATAAGGCAAATGTGTAGATCAGATTGTAGCCTATGCACTATGCGTGTGTGTTATGTGTGTGTGAGGTTAGCTTTACTATATACAGTATGTACCGTTGTATGAAGTGTAAGCGGCAACTTTTATGTTACTTGTGTTAACACTCAAGGCCCAGTTTCGAGGGTCATGGTCCACCACTGGATTACCAGAGAATTTCAAATAGGAAACGGGCTCTGGTAATACACAATGTATCGAATCATGTTTATGTCCAAAAAAAGGTTTACTGGCATGATTATATAGTAACCCAAGATAGATAGCCCTTCAAATATTTAGCCTATGGTGTGGTGAGGTTTTACTCTGCACAGCTCAGCACCTCACTGTACCGCTGGCCTCCGTTACATATGCGTATGATAATATTTATTTATTATAAAAGGTAGATATATCCGCCCCAATCTACCAATGCACTCACACATGCAAATGTATTCAGTTTATTGGTTGTTTTTATATCAGTATAGCTCCTCTCATTTCAGTGCTAGCAATTATGGCTATCTGTATGGTATTTGTATTGTGAGAACAGATTCCCACCTTGTCAACTTGGGATCCCATATAACCACATCAGCATCAGACCCCTTGGCAATACGGCCCTTCTGGGGGTACAGGTTGAAGATTTTTGCTGCGTTGCTGCTGGTGACGGCTACAAATCGATTTTCGTCCATTTTGCCACTATGCTGAGGATAGAAAAAGTCACAAAACACTGGGATTGACATTACATCACTAAATGTCAACACTAGAGGAGAGGCTAGTGCTAAACCGTGGAATAAGCAATTTTTGCCTAAATATAAAACATTTATTAGAATTGGTGTAACTCTTTTGGCCTTGTTGCTTATTAGCAGCAACACTGTCCTCACAACAAATGGAGGTAAAACTGCCAAGCTAAGCTTTACTGCAAACTGTTACCCTGTTGCATGTGATATTGTGCTAAGGTTTCTTTCTGACTGGGTCATCAAGATTTTCACCTCAGTCTAGACTATATTTTGCCCAATTGTTGTAAAGGTACATTGGTTGAGAAAAACTGTTCCAATTCACACTTATTTCATTATTGTAGCCTCTGCTGTGTGCATCCAATTACGCTGCAGGGATCAGATTCTGTTTGGAGATTTCTTATGCATGAGTGTCAATCTTACTTACCTTTACTATTGATATCAAAAATTAAATAATACTAATAATAATTTACAAATGACAAAACAAAAGAGATACTGCATGGACCACACTGCGCTATGAGTTCAACAACAGAAGGTGCTGCAGCTAAAAAAAAACATCTCCATGTAGTCTACATATTGAACAGCCTCTTGTGACAGACATTGCATTTAGCATTTGTTAAGGACGTACCACACCCTTTTCCCAGATGACAGACATCCGGTCTTCAACGCCGTTGACTCCGTTAGGGATCTTGGTAAAGTCGTCCTTGCCCAAGGCTTTTTGGCACACTGAGAAGGTGCAATTGTCCGTCCCTGTTACACTGAGATCATCACTAGTGAAGGAAGAAAGAAATGAATCGATCAATATAAAAAATTACAAACAACAAATTAAACAATCAATACAAATATCACAGTATATTCCATTTGGTTGTCAAGGAGACTGTGTGTGAGTAGTAGTAGTAGTAGTAGTAGTATAAAGATCTATCTAGCGCTCCCTCCCTCCCCGTACTTGGCCAGCAGGTCCATTAGATAGCCAGGGGTGGTGGGGTCAGGTCTGAGGGGGGGCCCCATGACAAAGCTGGCAGCATGGGCCCAGTCTTTATGCCAGTAGTGAGTACCGTCTGTGCCTAGGCCAGCTGCAATGGGCTCCCCAAACACAACACGTCCTGTTTAAAGGGGGAAAAAATACATGTTTAGCTACATTACATGTAAGTGTAGTGGCTCGCATTCCTTTACCTTGCTCCTACATCTCTCATAGGCTCATACTGTTGTCTACACATCCCCCTACAGCCACCCACATTTGTTGACAGATCATATCTTATTATTTTCTGAGTTAGTAGATTATCCTGTAGTACAGTGTAATAAATATGATCCTACTGTATTGTAATCACTAGAATTGTAATGCAGTCAAAGCAGCTCAGTTTTTATACACATTCACCCACAAACCCATTTTCTGTGCTGTGGCAGTGAGCTCTCTCACCATCTCTGCGTGCGTTGGACACCACCTTGGCGGCAGACTTGCTCATGACATGAACCACATACAGGGGGCAATTGACAGCATGGGCAATGGTGATGGCTCTCTGGGTGGCTTCAGCCTCCACCTCCTCAGGACGACACAACTCGTGCCCCTCCGGTCCTGTGATGCCCATGGATAGCATTTTCCTAGCCCCCTGTAGAGTGCCAGCATAGGGGAGGAAGAGTTGTCAGGGTAAAGCGTTCAGCAGCGGGAAGGATGCAAGGAAGGACTTGCCAAAAGGTACATTTTGTTATAGAACTCCCAGAACTGCATAATTCAGCCCCAGGTCACCGTTTATGTTTGAAACACAAGTGTCCACTAAGTGTGAGCGGCTGTAGGGGGAAGGATATACTGTATAACGGGCAGAGCACTGAGGTGTGGGAGGGGCATGCGCTCTCTGAGAACAAAACAAAAACGCTGGTTTTAACTACAAGGGCAATTTTAGAGAAAAATTTAGTAAATGACCAATGTGAAAAAACATATGAGCTATAGCTTTCCTGATAAGCATGCGCTATATATATAGATAAACATTTACTAAATATGTTATTGAAAAATTGAATTAATTATGGAATTAATACCCACAACAACAAACCCAATAACATTTTATGCATATGCCATGTTCCCACAAAGCATCTAGGGAAATACTGTACTGCAACAAATAATTAAACAAATCATTAATTATCAATGACAATTACAACAATGATTGATTATTTATAGTACTACAGTACTGTACACTGTACAGTACAATGCTTCAAATAGTCTTACAGATTACAGTATGTCAGTTGTGTTGATTTTAGTAGACTAATGAGAAGTATCAAGGGAAAACCACAGTAGTTTTACGACTTTTTTTCTTCGGTGTTTGCTACCCTTTAGTGGTGATTTATTGCTATGACAGCTTCATTGCGGTGCTGTAGGAAACAATATAAACTGTTTGTAACAAATGTAGAACATTGGGACAACATAAACTATATACATACATCTAATTCCGATCAATCAGTCATAGTCAACAGTAGATGACTAATTGATCTGAATCAGAAGGTGCAGAACTGAGTTCTAACTGGACCTCAGAGAAATTAGTTAAGTTAAGTTTCCAAATCTATAATTTCTAATATTGCCAATTAATATATTTCTCACCAATATTACTTAATGTCAATGATTTATTTCTAGGATATACTAATACAGTGTAGCATTTCTATGTCTATTTCAATTTTTTATTCTGGGACTAGTTTCTAAACATCTTCTCAGCACTGTCTGTGTGTGTACAGACACCGCTTGATTGACATGGACCTTCTTTATGTACATTCTTTATGATTGGTCGTTTGCATTTTGTCAACCTCAACCAATTTGCAGCATAGCTCTGCTCAACATGAAGTGACAGGTTGAATATGTACATGAGAAAGGGTGAATGTGTGAATGAGAGCAAGATAAAAACAAATAAGGAAGGATGTAAAAGCAGGGTGATCTTTAAAAAGGCCTTCCATAAAACATTGTGGTCTAGTCAGCCAAATTTCTCTAAACACCCGTGTGGGACATGGGCTTTAAAATGATCATTTGGATGTTCTTGTTTTGTTTACATTATATAAAACAATCCTTTCAATAAATGGGTTTGGATGTCGATTCATACCAACCTCTGCAATAAGGTCTCCATTCTCAGCATGTACCTGAGCAATAGCTCCAATTTCCCTACAATGGGAAAAGGCAGCGTATAGCTCATTGTCGTGTAGCATGAATACATCCTTATAGGCCATAAACATCTTGAAGGAGTTGACACCTTTCTCTTTGACCAATGTGTCCATCTCCTGCTTAACCTAAAAAGAGCAGGGGAACATATGTTAACGCCATATTCAAACATATTTGTTTTTTAATATACACTACTATATACTGCATACTGTATTATACCGGTCATATATTGGATGTGTATTCTGACAGAATGGTGCTGTGACTGAAAATAGTTCCTCTTAAACAGAAAACACAAATTCTTCTAATGTATACACACTACATGTGTACATCATTAGTAGAATTTGTGTACCCTGCCCAAAATGGGAGGTTTTAAATACAAATGAAATATATATTGGAACTTTAAGTTCAGTTCTGTGTGAAGTGTAAATGTTTAATCAAACGGCCATTGATGTGTTTACTTATTTGAAAAACAAACAAAAAATGCACCAATAATACTTAGGGTTAGGGTGCATATTGTTGTTATAGTTATATGTTATAGTTTTGTGTTTAAGTCTTTGACTAGATGAACTACAATACAGTTTGTGATTATATCAATGACTGTATAATGCTAGTAATACATGCCTACAACACAATTTATACAAGTAATGATTTGGGATTTTGTTGTAAAAGCTACTGTACAAAACTAGTGGTGTGTCATCTGATGGCATGAAATGAAGGAAAATGTGTATTTACATTTGTCTTATACAGTACGTGTTTATTTCCACTAATAATACATTTTATTTTATATATTTTTTCCACTAAGCAAGGTTTTAGATTGAAAAATCCCATAACATGGACATTGAATTGAATTTATTGCTGAATAGGTGTGAACCTTGTCATTCCACCAGGTGACAGCGACGTGGAGGGAATAGTCGCAGCAGACTTTGGTGTCTGCCATGTTCCTCCAGTGATCATAGGCCTCCAGGAGAGACGTGCCTTTTTGGGGGATGACAAAGTCCAGGATCATGGTGGTACCACCAGCAAGAGCTGCCTGAAGTCAGTCACACACACACACACACAATTCAACTTTATTCCAGACTTAGCTTATAAAGAGGTTAATAACAGAATGAATTGAGAGGGGTAGTTTTGGGTTGTGCATAATGGAAACTTGGATGGATAGCTGGAAGTATTAAGTTAGTAGGGGTTGGTATGCAAAAGGGGCAGGACAAGACAAGTATCATTCTTCCTGCTCCTTATTGAACATGTGGTATTAAGTTTCCATTAGTTTCCAGAATTCCATAACACGTTGTTAAGCAACATATAAGATATACAGCTGCTAGCCATTTCATTTATCATGGCGACGGTCAGTTTAGTCAGTTTTAAAATGGCTGGTTTCTAGACCCAGGAACGCAAAGAACGCGTGATAGAGTTATGGGAAGACTCAGTGTGAAGACCCAACTCAACATAAGGACCCAGGCATTTTCCAACCATGATAGCAAGATAAACGCGGTGAAAAACATTGCGGAGAAACTGGAGACCTCTGGTGAGTAACCTGCTAGCTAGCTATCTTATTTTATTGTAAAGCAGTTCACTGTTACCCAAAAATGATTTAATATTATGAATGTCTCAGGATTAATGTTTATAATACATGACAATAAAATGTTTTTTTCTGTTAAAGCTGCAGTAGGTAGGATTCTGGAGCCCGTTGGTCTTCCACTGTATTGACAAGCCATAGCTGTGTGCGCTCATTCATATTATTGACCAATAAGGGAAAAGAGGCCCTGTAATCTCAGGGTCAGAAAAAATCCAAATCAATTTATATAGAGGCAGTGGCTATCAACCAGAGCAGATATTCTCACAGAGCATTTCACTCACTGATAGCTGATAGCTGATGGATGTCTATGGCATTCCTAACAAATTAAACTTACACAAATTATACTAAAATCCTACCTACAGCAATTTTATTGGCTGCAATACATTTTTTTTAATGTTTAGTGTTTGAAACATTATAGAAATATTATAGAAGTCTGAAGTAGCCTATAGGTCAAAGTAAACATATTACTGTAGCCTACATCAATTTTGACATCATTAATTAACATGTATTAACCTGGATTTTAAGAAAAATACATACTACTTGCATGTTTCAAATAGTGTATTCACCTTGGTACCGATATGGAAGTCATCTACTGCTGTGGTTCCCATAAATGATAATTCCATATGGGTATGTGTATCTATGCCTCCAGGTATCACCAGTTTATCTGTTGCATTGATGACTCGCACTCTTGCTGGGATTTGAAGATTTAATCCAACTTCAGCAATCTTCCCATCTTCAATATAGATGTCACCAATAAGGGAGCAATCTTCATTCACAATTTTTCCTCCTTTTATAAGGATCCGGCTATGGTCGGCCATTCTTGTTGAACTGAACAACATAAAACAGTCTACTTAAAGTGAATCAAACTACATCAGTTGCACAACTGGACTTTAGACTTTTTGCAATACAGGTGACTTTTGTGACTCTAGAGGTCTCTGTTGTACAAAAAGTCTATTTGTTTTACAGGCTAAACTAGGTCACCATTTCGCAATAATATCTGACTATATCAATGTGTGAGTTTATTGCAATTAAATAAAACTATATGTGACAGGTAGAACTGTGCCTGCGTAGTAGGGGAACACTGTATCTATCTCCAGACTGCAGGAAAACCAGGGATCTGGTCCCGGCCTCCCAGCACAATTAGTCTCAGACCTACACTGATGAGTGGGGGGCCTTGAGCAAGACGCCTAACCCCTATTTGCTCCATGTAAAAGCAGCATGTAATTGTAAGTCACTTTGGATAAAAGCCTCTTCTAAATGACCTAATTGTAATTGAATGAATTGATGAGTAGGAGATACAGGGCTTCAGGTGTTATATATATCACAGTGCTTACCTGAAGTGGTGGGTGGGCTGATGTGTCCGTAACTATATGTATATTATATGTGATAACACCTATAGCAGCTTCCCTTAATCCCCTTCCTGACAGTTGTAGGAATAAGCTGCCCCTACTCCGGAGTGATGTAACCAGTGATGAAAATCCTTAAAGTGGTTTATTCTATTAATCTAACCTTGTAAAGGTATTTGTATTAAATAAACAAAAAAAACTAAAATAAAAAAATCTAGCATCACCTTGGACGCTAGTAGCATCAAAGCTATCTTCAGTAGAATATATTCAATTTAAAATAACATGACTGCAGAAAGCAGACATCGGCCATGAGGTTGTCGTCCAGTATGCGACTCAAGAAGTGCGTTTCTGCCTATTTTTGCTTGCTGCTGCGGAGGAAAGTTATGATCTCCTCTCTGAGACCACATAAACGCTCCAGTGCTTTGCCTTTTGACAGCCACCTTACGTCATTACGCAAAAGCAGGTAGTGATGCTCAGCAGACATTTTTGACAGCATGCGGAATATGCGGTGTTGGAGGCTTGATGTGGAGCGAATACAATTAATTGTAGTATCCATTGTCGTTTTGAGCGCTCCGATTAGTTTTGCGCACAACACCACCTGATGCACAATGCAGTGTAAGGAGATCAACTGAGGTGCAACAGCGGAGCAGCTCCTCTCGGAAGCATTTGCCGTCAAAAAAACGGACATAGGCTATATGCACAACTGAGCAGTATCAGTTTTGTCTGTGGACTCATCTACTGCTATAGACATAGTATCTGATAAGGACGTTGTTATTACTCATCGTTTTAGAATGTCAGTGAGAAGCATCAACACTATCACTACTGAAGCTATCAGTGAGGTTGCGCTGCTGTGCATCATTATAAATGATGGGAGGGAAACAAAATATTATTAAGGTATGGGTTAAAAAAAAGTATCTGTCTTAAAAGAGCCAACCCAAACGTTGGGGCAGAGATAAATAAATAAATATTAGCCTAACGGGTGCGCTTTTTCTTATGTCGTCGTGCGGTTCATGGTTCTGAAACAACAGCGGTAGCGTTAGCGATCCATTGTTTTGAGACAACAACAAAGTGATCATGTATCACGGCAAATAATTATATTGTTTTTGCTATTTTTCTATACACAAAGCTTAAACAGAGGGGGCAAAAAATCCTCTTAGACAGACAAAATACTACAAAACTTGCCGTCAGCAGCGGCCTTTTTTCTGTGGCATGGTAGCAGTCTATACTACGTTCTAATTTATAGTCTACAGATAATGTTGGCTGATGCATTTAGTTGCTTCTTCTTCAAAATGGGTTCGCGTTCAGGGCCGTGGGAAGTGAGCTGAGGGTGCTGCAGCACCATCTGTTGGAAAGGGCAGACATCACAGCACTGCCAGATGCAAAAATATACAAATTTATTGTTTACCTAAAAATTGTATGGATCATGGTCAACAGAAGTCACGTAGCTAGCTACCATACTGTTGCATTACAGTTATCTAGTTTTCAAAATGGCTCAGAAACGAAGTTTCAACGCGCCAAATGTCCGGGCACAATCTTCTCGAGGTGCACGGTAATGCAATTGTAAGTGATGACAAAATGTGTGTCAACGTGCACAGCGCTCGCACTAGCGCAGACCGCGTACGCGGGAGAACTTCCCCAGCTACGCAAAAAATGCACCTCCCACTACAGCACCCCCAACTTAAAAACTCTTCCCTTTCACAAGAGAATATTGTGCCTATAGTTATTTTGGAAAACACGTTTCTTTCAGCATATTTATCTCGTTAACGTAAAAATACCCATTACATTGAAAAAAATATTATTTGTGATTAAAATAATGGTTGTTGGTAATGTAGGTATCGACCCCCACAGATGTATGGTTTTACTGCTTTCATGGCAGCTCAGACCCTTCCTTATTGGAGCTCAGCGCCCACTGGCTCCCACATAACTCGAACCCTGAGTTTCTGGTTTTCTTATAGGCTACGCCTAATGTTTTTTTGTAACAACCGAAGCCGCTATAGGCCTACATCTGCATGAGACCACACAACTACTTGACCTAATTAATTAACACACTCACATGTGTAGGCCTACACTTGACGGTTAATTTAACTTTGAACTGAAACATTACTCACTTTTTATGACGAACTCACACTCAAAGAAATCTTGTACAGAGCATCGAACAAGCAAGCAGAACTGGTTATGACCGCAATCTCCAACTCAGTCAGAATCGGCATTCTGTTAAATAGGGGAGACCGGGGCATCTTGTCACACTTTTCACACTCTTTTATATATCTTGGGATCAATACATCATATTGTTAAAAAATTGCATACCAAATGAAAGAACAGAGTCTCAGGCATAAATGTTGTATTAATTTCATTTTCATATCTTATATCAGTACAAAGTTATAAGAATTTAAATAGTGAATGTGCACATGTGACATGTTGCCCCATCAGGAGGTAAGACGTCACACTGTATTTTAGCAATAAATAAAACAAGAACCAATTCATTTTTGGATAATTTTTTTTAATTCAAATTCTAAATTAAATTCAGCTGCAGAAGATTGAGTAATCATTGAACTTGAATCAACCCTGGAACATGGCCGTTAAATCAGTCGTACTATAACTTAACAATCATTTCAAATTAAACATGTCAAGCTTTCAAACAAGTCTCAAACCAGGTCTCAAACCTCACTAGTCAGAATCGTTGTCAGAATTGCAGTTCTGGCACACATAAATTGCATTGCCAGGTGTGCAATCTTCATGAGCCCACTGTTTGCATTTCATGCACTGAACCCAAGTCTCTCTTGAACGGCTGTTCGCAAATGGCTCCACACAAACAAGGCACAGACACTCATCTTCATCTGATGAAGAGGCATCTGGAATTTTTATTTTTGTAGGTCTACCTACCTTCTTTTTCTTTGGTGTTTTAGATTTGGTTCCCATGCATTTATTTTGGAATAGATTCTTTTTACCTTGTGCCTGCCTTTCAGCCACAAGTGCCTCCTTCACTGGTGTGTCAGTGAGAATAGCAGTTTTTTTTTTTGGGGGGGTTGTTTTGATAGTTTTCTTGGACCAGCTTTTGGGTATGGCCAAATGTCCTCTGGAGTTGATTGGTGGGTGGAGCTGGCATTACTAGCCAAGAGTGAGGTGGTGCTAATGGGAAGGACTGGGTTAGTGCTGGAGCCGGGCAGGACTGGGTTGGTTCTGGGACCTGGTGCGGCTGGATTGGTGCTGGGGACTGGAGGTGCTTGGTTGGTGCTAGGGCCTGAAACTGCTGGATTGGTGCTGGGGCATGGAAGGGCTGGGTCCTGAAAGGGGCGATCTGAGACATAGGATGGTGCAAATTCTGTCTCCAAGAACACAACCCTGTTGAAAGGTTGAACCCCTGTCACCCGAAAGCTGAATATTCAGTGGGGTTGCAGCCAGTGGATATGCAATTGCCACAATCCCAGGGATAGATTGTGATTGTTTTCCCTGGGTTGTTCCTCATCCAGGAATCAGACACTGAGTTTATGTGCTTCTTCAGTGGCCCATAAATGGTTCTGTCCAAAGGTTGCAGCCTATGTGAGCAGTGGGGTGGGAAGGAAAGCATAATTGTGCAATTTTCTTTAGCAAAATGCAATCCATCAATGGAAAGATGGGAGCTGTGGTTGTCCAAAAGGAGTAAGCTTGGCTTTTCCTTTGAACACTTAACATGTTTTGCAAAATGATTGAGGAAATCAACAAAATGCGTTTCCTTCATCCAGCCAGAGGGATTTGCTCCTCCTTTGCTGCCAGGTGGTCCACTGTTGAGGAAGTGATCACGGAAGTTCACCCGAGGGAATATGAAGTAGGGGTGAATATTGTTCCCTGTTGCTGAGACTGCACATGCTAGTGTCACTAGGGTACCCCTTTCACCAGATGTCAGTGACCCTACCTGTTTAAACCCACGCCTGGCCTGGTGCTGGTGCTAAGGCTGGTAGAAGCAATAGAACCTGTGCTGAGGTACTAAAACATAAAGAGGAGCCTAATATATTTTGACTGACCGCACGTTTAAAACAGCGCGGTCTGAGGGTGACAGAACAATCTGACGTCACTGATGAGATGATATTAGATGATGAGGACGATGCTTTTTCTGATATTTCTGATAGGTCTCACAGAGTAATTTGTATCCCCGGAAAACAGTCCATTGAGGTTTCTGAGACGTTCCCGGATATTGATAAATTTATTAGATCTGTAGCAAAAAGCTGCAGGGAATTGTAACAACGAGAGTGCCCCGCCCCTCCCGCTCTAGCTCGCCGGCGTATTAACCACCGGCCTGCGGCCGTCCACTCATCAAGCGCACCTGTGGTTTCACACACCTGTTCCGCATCTCCTCACTCCCCTGCTATATAATCGGGGAGTAGGAGATGAGAAATTGTTGGTTATTGTTTGGCTTCACTATGATGTGGCCTATTGTCTACGTGTTTTCGCATTAAACGCTTATCGCTGGAAACGTATCACAGTTTGGATTCACGTTCTTTTGCACCTCCACCCGCGCACCGTGACAGAATAACCAACCAATTGTTATGAGTGCAGCAAAAAGGAGCTCCCGGTGCCTCGGCTCAGCGGGTCCCTCTCCCGCGGTCTGTGTAGGAACGCATGCAACCGGTGGAAGGACAACTCGCCGGCATGAACGCGGTCCTGGGGCGTATCGCCGCGGTGGTGTCTCCGGACGCCGCTGCCCCACCGCCGCCTCCACCACCGGTACAGGCGCTCGGAGTGGCGAGTAGCGGCCGGGCCGCCCGGCCGGAGAAGTTTGACGGGGCACCCGGTAAGCTAGACGGTTTCCTGATGCAAGTCGAACTCCTGGTGCAATCGACCCAGGAGGACGAGGCGCAGAAGGC
>JAOEHI010050904.1:0-19828 GCA_025447815.1 Percopsis transmontana | reverse complement strand
GTGAATGGTTGATTAGATAATTGCATTAATGAGAAATTGAACAGGTGTTCCTAATAATCCTTTAGGTGAGTGTATAATGTATAGCAACAGGTTCACCATTAGCTGCAATAAGTGCAACACTTTTCACTAACCAATAAGTGATCTGTAGTATTCCCACCTTAAAGTATTCAGTCCTTAAAGTGGTATTATTTTAGTATCCATTTTAAAGCTCTGACTTTGCCCTCTGTCTTTAGAGTCAAACCCAACCATGAGTGGCAGCCCTATCTACCATTACTTACCGAAAATGTTAGACAACCCTAACTCCCTTGGAACCCAAACTATAAATGTTTATCCTTATTTTAATTTAAATGGCCACTTTATTATTCTTTTATTCTCCAATTTAAATGTCTCCCTATATGCTTCACTTCCAAATCCTCCTCTCTGCTACTAGCATATCTAATGCTAGTCTATTTTGCCAAGTCATCTGTGAAGTCGCATAATGCTGTTGACTGAAATAAATGTAGCTTAACATAACACAGATATATAAAAATATATATAATGTATATATATATATATATATATATATATATATATAAACTTTTTTCCCCAGCAAATCAGTTAATTACACCAACATTGCTCTTGTGAAACAGTATGTGAACAAAGAAGACAATGGGTATAAAGATTGCTAATTCCAAATCACATGGCATTAGGTCCTACAGAAATAGCCATCACGCCCACAAGACGAGAAATGAAGTAGTACTGTAGGCATAATAGTCTGTTTCGCTTTCAAAACAAGTTTTTGTGCGTTTTCGTTTTTTTTAATACATGGTTAACCATAAAAATCCATACCGTCAGGGCTTACCTATATATGTCACACAAGGTCCAAAATACATCTGCCAGACTGTTAACGGGCACCTGTAAGAGGAAACACATCTCTTCAATCCTAGCCTCTATCTTCTGATTGCCTGTCAGGTTCAGGATAGAATAAGGCCCTTCTGTTGTTTTTTAAAGCCCTAAATGACTAACTGACTCCAGTTTCAACCCACAATGCAAGCCGTTTCTCATACTGTAACTTGTTCATACTAAAAATAAATTAAACGAATACAAAGGAAAGAGCTGCCTTCTTAACTAATAACTTTCCATTAAGTAGTGATTCTCAATAAATTACAAAATATTGAAACAGGACATACTAGTATAGTAGGCTAGTATTCTAGTATAGGCTTACTAGTATAGTAAACCTACTGTATTTAAATATTTATTAACAGATCGGATCAGAATCGGCATCTAGAAATATTGAATGGATCAGACCGGATTGGGATACCAACAACTTCCCTATCTATTTCTGTAGTTTTTAACTAGAGGGTGAAGTAAATTCAAAGTATTTATACAGCTGAGTAGGTTAAAAATGCTTACGGATGTAGCAAATGCTTAGTTTCACAAAAATAGAAGCTACATGTAAATAAAGCAATTTATTGCTATTCTCCCGGTTTGGGATCCATCAAGTGGTTGCAGATATAACCAGTCTAGCTCGATGCATTGATTAAGATATCAGATCTGACGATGGCACCAGACTGGATTTGCACCCAGTGTAGTTCAGGGATTAGGTTTTAGGAGTTTTGGGAATAAGAGCCAATGTAATGTGTGTATTTTTGCTTGAGTTGTTATATACTGTAATTGTCTTCTAAAAGTCAAGACAGATATCATGATTCTTTGTTCTGACTCACCCCACCTCACCCTGTGTCCAGGTATCCTACCATTTACTTTGCTCCAGCAGGAAAGAAGGACCAGCCAATACGATATGAGGTAAGACTTCTCTTGCAGAAGTATTTAAAAATTCTCTCACTAGTGTTTTAAAGTTGTTTTTTTTAATATTATAAGATCATATTGATACCAAAGCGGAAATTTGGTATATCAGAGGTACAAGACAATGAGCTACTTCTCTAAAATAGAACAGAGGGGTGTGCCATATAACCCTGGTATGGGGTAGGGGTGGGATTAAAACGGTATAAAACTATTAATGTTTAAAGCAAAGGGTATAAACTTTTGGTTGTATATTTGTGTCACGATCGGCGTGCACGCTACGTGTCTCCCGTCAGGACTGCGCGCCTGCCGGGGATTAGCCCTGCGCAGGTGCATACAATCCGGACTGATTGGGACTTATATTTAAAATTGTCCCACAGCACTAGATGCTGTGGGTCATTGTTTTGAGTTTTTGCTGTAACGCCCTGTACGCTGTTGTGTGCGTTTTATATTAAATTACGCTTCACGCGTCTCTCTGCACGTTCGTGTGTGTGTTCCTCTGGCTCGCGCCTGCTCTCACTTACTCCCCCACGACAGTCATTACAGAATGACCCACCGAAAGAGGAGAGCAGCAGCCTGTAGGAGCCGCCACCTCGCCTCCCGCCGATCCGATGTTCTCCGGACCGCGGGGTTCCATCACCGCGGGAGTCCTCCGCTTCCCTCCACCAGAACATCTATGTCGAGGAGCGGGGGGAGTACCGGGAATGGTTTATGGCAGAACTTCGGAGGTGGGAGGCGACTGCGGGGAGCGATGACGGCGGAGGTAAGGGTAAGGAGGTAAGGGCTCCATCTTCGCATTGGCGGGAGCCCTCCCTTTCCAGCGACGAGGAAGTCGACGACAACTAGGCAGCGTGGTCACTCGTCGCTGGCGTGCCCATCGCTCCCAGCGCGTGGCGGGAGGATCGTCTGGGATCCTCGCGGGGGGGCAAGCCCGCCCCTCCGGAACGGCGGGAGGTGTGTGGAGTATGGCGGAGCGGCCTACGGGTAGGCTGTCCGGTGGACGCACCGGAGACGTCCCAGCCGGAGCCGGTGCCAATGGACATGGGAGCCCTCCCGACCTGTTTCGACGGGTCTCCGGGAACACTGGGGCGATTTCTGGGGGAGTTTGAGCGCTGGCTGAACAATTTGCATAGCGCGGAAGTTGAGCGAGTAGCTCAACTTCTATTCAATCTGTCCGGGCGCGCCTTCAGCTGGGCGATGGCTCTCCAGAGGAATCCGCAGCTCCGGCCCCAGTCGTACCAGGAGTGGGTTGTGCGGCTGCGTGCGGACTTCGCCAAGGAGCGGAGGAACTTGCGCGCATCCACCCCTGTGTCGGCGGGGGCAAATACGAACGATGACTGTGCGCGTGTGAACGGTGAGTGTGCGCGTGTGAACGGTGAGTGTGCGCGTGTGAATGCGTTGTGTGAGTGCGATGCGGGAGAGAGAGAGTGTGCATGGTGAGGGAGTGAAAGCTGTGGAGCTTTCACCTCCGGAGCTGTTGTCAGCCCGTCCACGCCGCTGGAGCCGTCGACAAGTCCAGCCGCTGTGGAGCCCTCATCACCGTTGCCAGTCTCAGGAGCTGTTGTCAGCTCGCCCATGCCGCTGGAGCAGTCGTCTGGTCCAGCTGTAGTGGAGCTTCCACCGTCGCCAGCCTCCAGAGCTGCTGCCAGCTCGCCCACGCCGCTGAAGCCGTCGTCAGGTCCAGCTGCTGGGGAGCTCCCACCACCGCCGCCAGTCTCCGGAGCTGCAAGCTCGTCCGCGCCGCTGGAGCCGTCGTCTGGCCCAGCCGTAGTGGAGCTTCCACCGTCACCAGCCTCCGGAGCTGCTGCCACCTCGCCCACGCCGCTGGAGCCGTCGTCAGGTCCAGCTGCTGGGAAGCTCCCACCACCGCCGCCAGTCTCCGGAGCTGCAAGCTCGTCCACGCCGCTGGAGCTGTCGTCTGGCCCAGTCGCAGTGGAGCTTTCACCACCGTCGCCTGCCTCCAGAACAGCTGCTGTCAGCTCGTCCACACCGCTGGAGCCTGCATCTGACCCAGCCGCTGTAGAGCCACCGCCGCAGTCCTGCCCAGGAGCTGCCGCCGGTTCACTCGCACCACTGCAGTCGTCGCCTGACCCAGCCACTGTAGAGCCGCCGCAGTCCTGGCCAGGAGCTGCCGCCTGCTCACTCACGGCGCTGGAGTTGTCGCCTGACCCAGCCGCTGTGGAGCCGCCGCCGCAGTCCTGCCCCAGAGCTGCCGCTTGTTCACTCACGCCGCTGGAGTCGTCGCCTGACCCAGCCGCTAGCTCGCTCGTGCCGCAGGAGCCGCAGCCCGTTCCAGTCGCCGAGGAGCTCATCTCTTCGCAGCCCGGCCCTGGACCCGCTGCCAGCCTGCGCTCGCCGCTAGGGCCAACGGATGGTCCAGCCGCTAGAGAGCCGCCGCCGCACTCCGGCCTCGGAACTGCTGCCAGCTCTTCCACACTGCTGGAGCCAAAGCCAGGCCCAGTCGCCGAGGAGCCCACTCCGCCGCAGCCCGGCCCTGGAGCCGCGGTCAGCCTGCGCTCGCCGCTAGGGCCAGCGGATGGCTGCTGGAGAGCCGCCACTGCAGTCCAGCCCCGGAGCTGTCGCCAGTTCGCTCTTGCTGCGAGGCCCAATGCCAGGTCTCGCAGCTGGAGAGTCGTCACACTCCGGCCCCGGAATCACCGCTGGCCGGCACTCGCTGCTAGGGCCGTCGCAGGGTCTAGCCGCTGGAGAGCCGCCGCCACACTCCGGCCTCGGAGCAGTCACCAGCTCGCCTCCGCCGCTAAAGCCCTTGCCACGCTCAGCCGCTGTGGAGTCCTCGCCACCATCGCAGCCAGTCTCCAGAGCTGTCGCTGGCTTGCCCTCGCCAGCTGCTGCACAACCAACACCATCGGCCCAGCCGCTCATCCCTGGTCCGGCCACCGGAGGATCCTAGCCGCTGCCACTCATCCCTGGTCCAGCCACCGGAGGATCCTAGCCGCTGTCGCTCATCCCCGGCACGGCCACCGGAGGATCCCAGCTGCTGCCGCTCATCCCCGGCTTGGCCGCCGAAGAATCCCAGCCGCTGCAGCTCGTCCCTGGTTCGGCCGCCGGAGGATCCCAGCCATGGTCAAAAGGCGACGCCAGGAGGCGCACCTTAGAGGGGGGGGTACTGTCACGATCGGCGTGCACACGCTCGTGCACGCTACGTGTCTCCCGTCAGGACTGTGCACCTGCCGGGGATTAGCCCTGCGCAGGTGCATACAATCCGGACTAATTGGGACTTATATTTAAGTTTGTCCCACAGCACTAGATGCTGTGGGTCATTGTTTTGAGTTTTGCTGTAACGCCCTGTATGCTGTTGTGTGCGTTTATATTAAATTACGCACGCGTCTCTCTGCACGTTCGTGTGTGTGTTCCTCTGGCTCGCGCCTGCTCTCACTTACTCCCCCACGACAGTCATAACAATTTGGTATAAACTAGATTATTAAATTGTTGATTGTTTACAAACCATAAATAATTACAATTCGGTAATTTAGCAGATGCTTTTATCCAAAGCGACTTACAATTGCAGGATGCTATTACAGGGGTCTAGGAACTTGCTCAAGGATACTTACAGGTAGGCCAAATCTGGGGCTCGAACACACGACTTTCCGGCTAAGAGTCTAACACCTAGACCACTAGACTATCCTGCCCCCATTAATAAATAATAATTGTTAATGTGTGATTCCAGGGAGGCCGGGAGGTGAAGGACTTCCTCAAGTTCCTAAAGCGGGAGACAACCCATGGTCTGGTCCTCCATAGAGAGAGGTCGGAACTCTGAAGATTTTTTTAATTATCTTCAGTCAGCGTCAGAAGGACAATATTGGAGGATTGGATCATTGGAGCCGGAACTGAGTTAAGGCAGTATTTAATGAAGGTCAAGATGTTTTGTATAGTTCACATTCACTCATGAAACCAAATGTGTTTTGTTCATTTGTTTTTTTGTTATGCAGCACAACGATCTATGTCAACTCTTTTAATAAAGCTAGTGTTACTGATGTGTGACTGTCAAGTATGTCAGAGCAAGGCAATTCATTGTTTTTATCCTTTGGCTGACTTTGATCAACACCGAAATTAAATTATAGATGTTCTATAAAAACATTGTAAAAATAGATAAGATACAGTTAGCTTGTTGTGTTCATATTTAATTTAGTCCTATTCATTTTAAGGCAAGGCATCATACACTGATTTTTCCTTTAATCATATCATGAAATGAAACTTAATCCGTTGAAAGTATACATATTAACACTTGTTTTTTGTATAAGTTTTCTTGAAAAAATTTATAACAATATGCAAATTAGGGCCCCTGGTCAAGCAAATGTCAAGGGCCTCATTTGAACATTGGGGGGAATACATTAAGCGTGGGGTCTGGGGGGAGTCTTCCCCCACTCAGGCATTCTGTATTGCTTTCGAATATTTATTCTCCTGTAGATTAACTTTTGTATAAGCTCATAATTTTCATATTTTGGGAATAAAAAAAGACCAGACCCCATGCTTGGTAGAAATAATGTACATTTATGTTCTATTGTAGTGTATTGTCAGTGTTTAACAGTCTAATAACCACAACCTATTAGTAATAGGTTGTTCTGCATTTCCAATTTGTTTTATTTAAATGTTAAACTTTGGCTAAGTTCATGGTGAAGAAAACATTGTGAAGTGACTTATTGAAAGCTGATATTCAAGATGGGTGTGGGAGGGTGGTGTGATTCACGGCACTTGGGGTTTGGGAGACAGGTGGCCAATTAATAATCACCTGTCTCACTTTTTAAGCGACAACACAGCTAAAGGGGCACGCTGGGACAGAGAGCGGACAAACGGAGAGCAACCATGGGGATTAAAACTTGCAATATTGCATATTGACTTATTGTTGCATAAAGTGGAATATTGTGGCAATTTGGTAAATAAAGGAAGGGTCCGCATTATACCTTGAACCAGAGGGTGTGTTGTTTAAGCTACAAGAGTCTTATTAAATTATCTGAGACATTTTGTTTTTCTCAGAAAATATAAGACTTTGTTGTGTTGTGTTGTCTTTTTCAGAGTTATACAAATCTGTAATTAATGATTGATTGGGCCTTTTATTACTGCTGCTGGAATACTATAGGCACTCTTGTCATGAGCCGGCCTGAGAGCCCCATGTTTTTGTTTCATGGTGTCTTATCTCTTGTTTAATGTCTGTGTGCCGTGTTCCCTGTTGTCCTCTCCGTGTTCTTGCAGTGTGTGGGCCTTGCTCCCTGGTGTTCTTCCCGGCCCCTCCCTTGCTCCGCCCTGTTTCCCTTTTATGGTCCTCTTCCCTTTCCCAATCCTTGGCCCCTCCCCGCTTCCAATTACCTACCTCACCTGTTTCCCGTTTCCCAATAACCCCTTGTGTATTTAGTATTTGTTCTCCTGTGTCTAGTGCTGTATCTTTGTGTGTGCGTTCTGTGACTTACGTAAGCCTGTATGTCTAACCATGTACTCCTAGCCCTTTCACTCCTAGACACTGTATTCCTAGACAATTTATTCTGCCCATCTACCGGCCTGCCTTCCTGCCTTTGTGTTGCCTCTTGTTGAGCAGTATTAAACTCCCATGAACCCTGAACATGGTCTGTGAGCATCAGCGCTTGGGTCTAAACCCTGAAAATAATGATAAAGCCATGTCCTGACCCAGCAGACATTACGGAAGGGTGTTTATTTTTTAAACTCGCAGCATACCACAAGGTGACAGACATTCAGGTGAAGTGGGCCATCCATGCTCAGGTGGCTAGCTCCAGCCCTGCTAGCCTCCCGCTTACACCAGTTCCTGTGTTGGCTACCATGCCAGGCCCCTCAGCGTTCCTGGACCTAATCCCAGGCACGACTCCAGCCCCAGCACCCACACATACTACACCTGCCCTGCCAGAGCCTTTCCATGCCCAACCTCATCCAAGCCCTGTCAAAGCTCCGCTTTGCTCCCAACCTGCATACGTCCAGCCGGCCCCTGGTTGGTCCCCGCCTGTGCTGCTGGCCTCCTGTCCGGCCCCTGGTGGGTCCCTGCCTATGCTGCTGGCTTCCAGTCCGGCCCCTGGAGAATCTCCGCCTGTGCCGTCGGATCCCGTTCCGGTCCCTAGTCTGGCCCCCCGGAGAGCTTCTGCCCCAAGTCCCCAGTTTTAATAGCCAATGCCAACCATAAATCAATGCTTATTGGATATTACCATTAAAGGCTGTAAATCAATCCATAATTAATCATTCTTAATTCATCATTTCACCATAATATATTTCAGGAAGGTGTTTAAAATTTTTAGTAAAATCCGTTTTTGTCAATTAATCTTTCCCCGATGTTTAACTAAATTAATATTTTTGACAAAAATTGGCAACATTTTAGTCACCCAGCACTAAACAATAGTTAAGGATGTAACTAAGGTTCTATTATTTCTGGATGACTGCCAGAGCCAGTACTTTAAGCATTGCATATCCATTACATGAATGTGCAGGTCAAGTACCTATATTTTATGAATGCCAATCTGTACCATTGACATAACTCATTGACATAAAATGGAGACAGGGTTAGGCCACATAGTTGTCCTGTCCCATCAGGATTAAAGCATAGACATTCTTCCCTGATCCAAATGTCATGTATTTGACTCACACTTTGCAGCAGCCACACCTTGATTGTATAGACTAAGAGGCCACTGTCTAACTGCAGAAACCTGAGTATTTATTCAATTTTAAATTTAAGATTAATGGTGCTTGGTAGTCAGGTAGAAATGAGCAGAGATTCTAACGTGTTTTTCTTTTGACATTTTTTTCATGAAATAAATTACAAAATAACAAGGAAAATATTATTTAACATTACTTAAAAGAACATCTCAAATGGCAAATAGCGGTGTAAATCAATGCTAGATTTACACCGATGAGCCAAAACATTATGACTACTCACAAATTAAGTGAATAATGTTGATTATGTCGTAACAACGGTGCATGTCAAAATCTGAGATATAGTAGGCGGTAAGCGAACAGTCAACGTGTTGGATTAAATGGGCATAAAGACCTGACCCAATTTGACAAGGGCCAGATGATTGGGTCAGAGCATCTCCCAAACGACAAGGCCTGTGGGTTGCTCCCTGTCTGCACTGTTAAGTACCTGCCCACAGAGGTCCGAGGAGGGACAAACCACGAACCGGGCGACAGGGTGTTGGCTCATTGATGCGCAAGGGCAACGAACTGACAGAAGGAAGGGCTACTGCAGCATGTTTTTTATGTTAATGTTTACGGGGCGGGATGTGTCACAACACACAGTGCATCGCACCCTGCTGTGTAGGGTGCTGTGTAGGTTTAATTAGTGTTAAATTGTGATTATGATAAATACTGTCAAAACATTTAAGATAACTGAGTAGCCTACTAGTAGACAAAAATAGTTTCACATACTATATATTTCTCAAACTCTATATTATGCAACTGGATATATAGGAGGTACACATATTAGAGGACCGATGTGGTCAGCCTCCCTCCCCACGTCCTAACACCCCCCCCCCCCCCTCACACATTCCCCTCTATCATTCCGCCCCCTGCTCCCCACCACCCTCTCTGCCCTTATCCCCTCATCCCTTAGCCTCCAGACAGCCTAGCTTCTGTGAGATGGTCTAGACCAGTATTTCTAAACTGGTGAGTCCCGATTTAAAAGTGGGTCGCGAGCTGGTGTGGAGTGGGTTGCAGACGTGTGCTTCAGTTGCGTCAAAAAGTCTAACTTTTATTTTGATGAGTTTACCGATGGTACGCTTTTGTTTTGAAACAAATGGACAAATGTGGGTTTTGAGGTTAGACCAGTTGAAAACCACTAGTCTAGACTGTTTGGCCTCCACACCTGGCTGAAGACTACTGTGCCGCAACTGGGATCACCGTTGTTGTTGGCTGTGTCTAGTAGCGGCACACTTTGACCTGTTCTGGGCGAGGCCTATCCTCCTAAAGCATGATGGCCTCCACCCAAACGGGGGGGTCCCTTATGTTGTAAAAGAACATGGACTCTGGACTGGCAAGGCATGACACGGCGGTGAACAATTACCACTTCCACCAACTCTCTTGCTTCACAGCTAGCTCTCTCAATTGGATCTGCTGCTTTTTATCCCGCAACCTCCATCATTTCCTATAGACCTACAGTAGCACGGTCACTATCACGTCCCTTTGCTCTGTAACTGTAACTAATATTCTCATCTGTATTCAATGTAAACCTCTGCTGCCCTCTGCTCCTACTTTTAAAACTGTTCTCTTTGGGTTTTTAAACTATGGAGGCCCAAAGCTGCCAAAATTAAAAATAAATGTATACATTAAAAATGTGTTCAATAAATAAATATCCTATTAAATGCACCAAAAAATTTAGCTGTTCCTTTATAATTTTCAATTTTATTTATTAATTAGTTTTTTTATTTATGTTTGTTTTAATATTTTTGTCTATTATTTTACCCCATTGTCACTTCCCTTTCCTGTAATGCATCTGTGGAGGATTTGCCCCACAGGTGCATCTCGTTAGTTATGATTAGCGTATCTATTTAAGTTTCGCCAACTGCAGAATGTGCTGTTGGTCATTGTTTGGTTTTCACGCCACTGTACGTTTGTCCTTTTCTTTATTAAAACTACGCTGTATGCGTTTACCGTTCCCCGGCCTGCGTGTGGTTTCCTCTAGTTCGCACTTGCTCTCGCCATCCATACCCAGACCTTTACAGAATGACCGAACGTAAGAGAGCAGCAGCCAGAGCGGCTCGCCGCCCCACCGCACTGCTTACCGCCTTCTGCCCCGAGGAGGTAATGGGATCGGCCGGGTGCATCTATCTCGTCACCTTGGAGGGGTTCTTGTGAGAAATGGAGCGCTGGTTGGACTACACCCGCACTGTCGAGGATTAGCAGGGAGCGCAGCTGGGATTCTGTTTATCCGGTCGCGCTCTAAGTTGGGCACGAGCGCTTCAAGGGAGCGGGCAGGACAGTCCCCGCTCGTACCAGGAGTGGGTCGAGCGGCTGCGCGCGGAGTTCCGCCACGCCGGGGTACGGAACAACCCCGGTCAACTTCCCCTCCGACCCACGGTCAGTGCCATGTCGACATAATTGTGGCACAAATGGAACCCCATATCACAGAGGGGCTCATAACGAGAAGAAGGATGTTATTGCTTCGTTACCCATAAAAAGTATTGGCAAAATCAATCATGTGCAACAGCAGCGTCTGCGGTCACAGAATTCGGCGTTACGCCTGAGCCAATTAGAACCAATTAGAAGAACCCATAAGAAGCAATAACAATCAGCGTTTGAATGCGCAACATCGACCTCTGCGGTCACAGAATATGGTGTTACACCGGCTTGGATTTAAACCATGGACTCCTCGCTCATTTCAACATGGAAGATGAAACGGATCTCTCGCCTGTGAGCTTCATGTAATTTATTTTATTTTCTCGAGAGGAGAGGGCTAACGTTACAAACGTTAAGTTAACGTTACGACAAAAGGCGTCATGGCGGATGGATTTCGCAGGCCAGACTCCTCGTTTTTAACGAGAACCTTGCCAAAAATTGGCGGATTTTTGAACAAGAGTATGATCTCTTCATAGCAGCAGCGCACTCTGAAAAGCCTCCCAAAACAAATATATCCTCCTCCAGTGTTGTGCGCAACTTGTGCATGAACTCGTTTATATTTTGGGCGAACGTGAACTGAATGTACTGTATTACTGCCTGATGAACGTTAGTGAACTTGTTCATTCTAGTGTCTGTGAACGGAACGCTCTCTGTTTATCTTCGTTCATTAGAGTGCCAGATTTCTATAGAGCCTTGCACGCGAAAACCCGGCTAAAATACATCGTAAACGGGCCTTAATATCTGGCAACACCAGCCACCAGTGTCGCACCGCCGCATGCGTTATCAAAACAAAAAGCAGCATGTAGGCGACAAAGCAGCAAGAAAGCGTGGTATGATCATTTAAACGAGTTTTATGACAAGGTCTGTGAGGATGGGAAAAATCTCACATTTCTGTGATTTTCTTTTTAAAAAGAAAATCCTTAATTCAGTCACATCCACAGCAAACCTGAAACTGCGTTAAAGCAACAATGGGGAAATGCTGTCCCCTAATGCTAATTTAAACCCTGGTTGGATAAGGTTTTAAAATTGGATATGCAGATTAAATCTGACGCATAGTTTCAGTGTTAAAACTGATAAAATAATTGCGGTCTGTGGTTCTATGTGGGCTGTGGCAATCATTTTGAAAAATAATAGCTCGCAGCAACTATGGAAAAAAAGAACTATGAACTAGTTCATTTTTGCAACTGTGAACTTAGTTCAAAATTTTGAAGTAGGCCTATGAATTGAACTAGTTCATTTTAAAATTTGTGAACTGAACTTTGAACTAGTTCATGTAGAAAGTGAACTTTCCCATCACTGTCCTCCTCAATCTCGCAGGTTTGGAGGCCATCGAACGGGAGCGTTCATTTGTTTACGCAGCGGAGGTGAGGGCGCCAGGTGAAGATTGAGCCGTTGTTGTTCCGGCTGAGTCCAGAGAATACCCCGAGTGCCTGAAACGGAAATTTCGGGAAGTATGTAACCCTCAACACAACAAAACTATGGAGAGACACAAGTTTCATTCACGAAATCAAAAGCAAGGTGAGACTATCGAATCCTAAATCAGTGACTTAAGGATCAAAGCTAACAGTTGTCACTTTGGAAACCTGACAGAATAACTGATTTGTGACAGAATAGTATGTGGCATAAGAAATTACAGTATAAGAAAGGCTTTTCTATTTGACAGCGAATTAACTCTAACTAAAGCAATTACAATCGGCCGCATATGAGATGACTGAGGAGAGTAATGGGACGCTAGCCAAGCCCCAAACAGCCACCACTGTTGACGCAATTCAGCCAAATTCCAGTGGGTGGCACTAGAGGTCAAGATATAAACCTCAAGCAGGCAAATGAGACAAAATCCATCACAAACTGAAGCAATTTTGGAAGCAGCCATGCCGCAGAGAGACAAGTGCCCCACTCTTGGCCAGCAATGCTACAACTGTAAAAAAAATTAAATCATTACAAAAAATGCTGCAAGTCCATGTCACACAGCCAAAGCTATGCAAAGCAAAAAGACTACAGAAAACATGTTCACCAGTTAGAGCTAGAAAAGCCAGACAACGGTGCCAGTAATGACACTTTTTATGTGGATGGTGTCTAACTCAATGACAAACGTGTGAACACCATCAATCCTCAGACTGAAGGAAAGATTTGTTACATTGCATGTACATAACAAGCCCTTTGAGATGAGGGTTGATACAGGTTCGAAATGTAATGACAAAAGACTCCTTCCAACACCTTGCTGATGGCGAGCGACCAGTGAAATGCAGCAGAGGCACCAACTTAGTGGCTTATGGAGGCAGCAAAATAGAGACGACAGGAATAGTCACACTGCCTTGTTGTTTAGATGGACAGCAACACACACTACCTTTTTTCCTAGTGGACCGAGATGTAGTGCCACTACTAGGATTTTGTGTGTGTGCGAGCTAAGGAATCATCACAATAAGCCCAATCAGCTCAGGACACAACAGATAAACCTCAGGCTGAACCGTCTCAGATGCAAGTTCCGCCTGGACCAGGTTTGTTATGTGGGTCACATATTTACAAAAGAGGGCCTCAAGGCTGACCCCGCCCAGACCGTGGCAATCACAGACATGCCAGTCCCTCAGGATGTCCCAGCCATGCAGCGATTCCTTGGCATGGTGAACTATCTTGGGAAGTTCATCCAAAACCTCAGCGAGATTGCAGCGCTTCTGAGACGGCTCACTCACAAAGACACAGCATGGTGCCTGTTTCCACATCATCAGCAAGCGACGCCTCAAGTCATGCTTATCCAGCTCACCAGTCTTATCCTACTACGATTTGAGAAAACCAGTTGCACTGACCTGTGATCCGTCATGTTACGGACTTGGTGCTGCATGTCTACAGGAGGAGATACCAGTTGCCTATGCATCTTGCAAAAGGAGCTGTTGGCAGTGGTGTTTGCATGCACCAAATTCAAGGATTACGTGTATGGGAAGCCCACGGTTTTTGAAACTGACCACCAACCCCTCGTCACAATCCTTAAGAAACCTATCCACACTGCTCCTGCCCGACTGCAAAGGATGTTACTACAATTACAGGCCTGTGCCATCAAAGCCCAGCTGAAAACAACATATTTGAGGTGATGTCCGTCAGCTACTTCTCAACTAACAGACTGCAGGAGCTTCAGACCCACACAGCACAGGACCTGTGTCGATTGGACCTCTCAGCACAACGCAGTGTCCACCCTTCCATCCGTTCGTTCTTCCCTTACAGGGACGAGCTGGTAGTGGAGGATGGAATAGTTATCAAGGGCCACAGGACAGTGATTTCCCCATTCTCTGCACCGGGAATACATCAGTATTGTACACAGAGGTCACCCAGGCTTAGAGTCAACCAGGCGCAGGGCCAGGAGTACTTTTTTGGCCGTCAATGAACAATGACATTGCAGTGTAACTGCTGTCATGCTCCGTCTGCAACAGCACCAGACCACACCAGCAGAAGGAACCTCTGCAACCACATCCAGTTCCAGCCTTGCCATGGTACACAGTGGCTACCGATATGTTTGAGTGGCATGGACAGTACCAGGTGCTGGTAGACTCGTACTCAGAGTGGTACGAAATAGACCTTCTCCGTGACAAAACTTGACGCAGCTGTGATCACAAAGCTGAAAAGACACTTTTCTGTCCACGGAACGCCTCACACCCTCATCTCCGATAATGCAAGGCAATACACAAGCCAGCACTTCAAAGACTACGCCGAGCAGTGGGACACGTCACCAGCAACCCGGAGTATCTACAGTTAAACGGACTGGCAGACAGAGCAGTCCGCAGTGCAAAACTACTGATGGAAAAATCTCAGATGGGACCGATGTTTTCCTCAATCTGCTGAACATCAGAAACATTCCCTGCGACCAAGCCTTAGGGCTCGCCTGCAGAACGTCTTTCACGGCAGACACGCTTAACTCTTCCTGTCAGCACCAGACTGCTAGAGCCAGCCCCAAAGAACACTCCAACTCCAAAATAAAAGGCTCATTCAAAAGCGATACTATGATGCAGCAAGCCGCCTACTACAGCCGCTTGCAGAGGGACAAGTCGTCAGGATGCAGACCATTAAGGGACATGACCGCTTGAGCACAGTGAAGGCGGTGTGCAAGGAACCATGCTCATACATCATGGATTCCGACGGAGGGACCTACAGGAGAAATCGCCGTCACATCCTCCCCGTCGCTGAGACACCATCACGACAGATCGACCCTGCAGACTTCGATCGTAAGTATGCAGATCCAGCTGCACCAGACCCCCAACATACCACAGACACCTCAACAGACCCAGGTAACGCCTCTGCCCACCAGTGAGCAGCAGAGGCCTACCGTTCACTCTTCAACGGAGGTGATACCAGGTAACGCACTATGTGACACGCTCAGATCGCGTCTGCAGGCCTAATCCAAAGTATGAACAATATACATTAAACTCTTATGGGCAGCAGACCAAAGACACTTAAGAGTCAAGAAAATATGTGCACTGAATTTTATTTTGTTCCAGTGAGAATGTTCAGCCACTGTTCGATGCACTGAATTCACGTTGAAATGTTATGAATGGTAAAAGTAAGACATGCAATGAGAGTGTAATTTGGTTGGTTACCGTTTGAGTACTAAAGATAGTTGTACTAAACGTTCATAATCTACAGGAATGTTACCAGGTGAAAATGAAACTTCTGGACAATAATTCAATATCAATATATATATTGCGGTATAAAAAATTTAAATAACGGTGATATGACTTTTCCAACACATTTCCGATATTTTGATATACATTACAGTGGTCTCATTAACCAAATAATTTCTTAATGGACATAATTTTTTTTTAACAATAACGGGAAAAGGTCATTTTGACAGATTTCAAAACTGAGGGCGATCGCGGGATCTACCGTAACCCTTAAGTAATTCACGCCAGTGTTTCCCACACACAGACTAATTGGCAGTGCGCCACACAATCAACACCTGCCGCCACACATTGCGTTGCGTTATATATATTTTATTGACAATTTTTAGCGGCTAGGAGTCGCCGCAGCGCATTGATTCGCTCAGCTCCTCCTTGCTAACACGTTAACGGACTTATCTGTGGATTACCCCTCCTTTTCGTGCCCACTCTACTTCGAAATTGATCATGTGCGTGAGGAATGATTGTGCCAACCGCTAAGTAATTGAAAAGGAAGACGATAATGGAGGTAGATTTCTATCAAACATATATTCCGCTGTTCTCTCCATGTCGATTCACATGCAAAGTTTCTTCATCGACACTACTCAATACTGCCCGATGTGTGTTCGGCTCACTAGCGCCACTTTCAGAACATGAGCCCAAGAGGCTCCTAGGCTAAATACAAATATAAGGTGAACATTATTTATTTGTACTTTTTTTTTTTTTTTTTTTTTTTTCTTCTAAAATATATAGTTTTATAGGAGGAGGTTTCATAGACTTCTTAGGCAAATAAAATTTTCAGAAGTTTGTAGGTACAGACATCCACTGTGGGCATTCTTGGCAGTTTTTACGAGGCTTTTATACTGTTTATATCAATCGGAATGATATCGCATCGACCAAAATTAAGAAATATATCTTGATATAAATTTTGGCCATATCGTCAGCCCTATGCCTAGCCTTTTCTTCTGTTTTCCGTAGAAGGCACAAACTAAAGAAAGGGGATGTACATCATTCTGGTGAATGACTATGTATACATGAGGAAGTACGCATGCGCAGTAGGTTACCTGCCCAGTACGCGTGCAGTTCCCTGCCATGTTATCTGTGTAGCCTGTTGCCGGTGGCTAAGTTTGTATGTTTAATAGAGGTTTATAAAATAAACACATCCATCTTGGATTTAAACCATGGACTCCTCGCTTATTTCAACAGACATCAACAACTACAACAAGAATAATATATTGCAATGTGTCAGTTCTTTAATGTTTTGTATCAGTACTTAAGGTGGACTTATTAAAAAGGTGCAAGAGTAGTAGTGATGTTTTTAAAATCGATTAATGCTGGAATAGTAAATTGTGCCTTGTTCCTAGATGGACAGATGAGGAGATGGAGACAGAGGGTGGAGAGAAAGAAGACATTGAGGCACAAGCTACAAAAAGAGTGCAGGGAACAGCAAGCCAGGAGACCCAAAGGCTGGTGAGAAAGAGGGAAATATAGAGGCAGAAGCAACAGAGTGCAGGAAGCCAGGAGAAGGAGACAGAAGCCGGGGAGATGCAATTCTTAAACATACTCTGACTACAACACCCAACCGACCCTGCCCACATCTTACAATTCAACATAAAGTACGGTGAGGCCTTTATCCAAATCTGTGATAATATTGGACCCTGCCAACCAGTACTGCTATTTTCAAAAAATGTAGAGGGACGGTCATATCAGAAGAAGTGGTATGAGAATAACCCATGGCTAGAATATTCACCTTGCACTGATGCCATGTTTTGTTTCAGCTGTTGGCATTTCTTAAATGATGAAAAATACAAGAGTCACAAAAACTGGAAAACCATTGGGTTAAATCACTGGAGAAAGGCTTTAGGAAAAATTAAAGAGCACAGTGCCTCAGAGGCTCACATGTGTGGTATGGTGAGGTGAAGCTTATTCAAGAAAAAATCACTGGAGGCAGTTTTTGAAGTGGATGACCTTGAGTTGCAAGCTGCAAAAGACAAAGAGAGGGAGAGGAACAGAGAAATTTTGTCTCGTTTGATTGCCATTACTCTTTTCCTGACAAGACGGGGCATGTCTTTCAGGGGAGACGATGAGACTTCATCAAGCCAAAATCGAGGGAATTTCTTGGAGTTAGTGGAGTTGACAGTATGTATGACAGTGTAATTAAATTACACCTTGATGCTATAAAAGAGAAGCGGGGAACTCAAAAAAGACCTTGTCTCACTCCTCTCAAACAGAACCCAGAATGACTTAATCAAAGCTATGGCCATATCAGTAAAACGTGTAATCAAAGAAGAAATTCAAGAGAGCAAAATCTTTTCAATACTTATAGATGAAACGACAGACATGTCCCACACTGAACAGGTTTCCTTTGTTGTGAGATATGTACACAACATGTAAATAAAGAAGCGATTCATTTTGGTGTGCAATGTGCATTCAACAAGCGGAGATGCTCTTGAAAGTCTTGTGATGGCGCTACTTAGACAATTTCCAAAAATAGAAAATCTCCAGGGTCAAGGCTATGATGGGGCTGCAAACATGAGTGGGCCCTATAAGGGACTGCAGTCCAGAATCATAAGGCAAAATCCAAAGGCCTTGTATGTGCACTATCAGGCACACTGCCTTAATTTGGTGTAGGTAGAAAGTGCAAAGTCAAACATCTGTTTTGTCAACTTTTTCAATCTAGTTAAAGAACTACATTTTTATGGCCAACTCATCAAAACAGCATTCTGCATTTATTGAAATGCAGAAAAGGAAACACACAGATCAGCGTCCACTGGAGCTGAAGAAGCTGTCAGACACCCGGTGGGCCTGCAGAGAAAGTGCACTGAAACCTCTGGTGAAGGTCCTCCCAGCTTTCATGCAGTTACTTGAGGGAATGACACAGCAAGACCCCCCCCCCCCCAAACTCTGCTGGTGACGCAATGATCCTTCTAAAAAGCATTTATTTTGAGTTCTTCTTGTGTCTGGAGATCACCTGTCCAATATTTCAGGTGACTGCAGTTGCATCTGAGGCATTGCAGCAGAAAGACATGGACCTTGCTGCAGCATACAACATTGTTGATGGAGTTTTACAGAGGCTGGCCCACAGAAGAAGAGTTTGAGAACATTTATCAACAGGCTACAGAGAAGGCTGCATCAGTGGGCCTAGACCCTCCATCTGAGGTCCCTGGACAAGCTAGAATGAGGAAAGTGCCAGAGAAGTTCAACTTCGCTGCCACATTAGCTACGACTGACCATGTTTTCCCATCTTTACAGGAGTACTACCATGTTAAAGTGTATTACGTTTTTGTGGACACAATGATACAAGAGCTTCAGAGATAACTCCATATGGGAAATCTTGCATGCCTTCCATTGCCTGACAGTTCCAGAGCACTGGAAAACGGCAAGCATTCCAACGGCAGCAGTCCAAGCTGTGAAGAAACTGTGCCAGTTCTACAATATTGAAGAGGGAGACAAATTGCAGACAAAACTGAAGGTGTTTCATACTTGTGCCCACCACCAGTCAATGTGTCATCTCTTCTTTCAGTGCTCAAGGAAAACTATGCACATCTAGTTTTCCCCAACATAACAGAGCTGCTGAAGACATATGGCACACTCCCGGTGTCTACAGCAACTGTGGAGCGTTCCTTCTCAAAACTGAAGCTGGTGAAAACCAAACTTTGCAGCCTTTGCAGAGGAGCGATTGTCCGACCTTCTTCTGTTGGCCATTGAGAAGGACATTCAATAAATGACAATGATCATAGACATTTTTAGGGACATGACTGACAGGAAACTGCTGTTTATAATTGCCTAAAACAACTCACAAACATTTTAGTTTCTTTACAATCAGTAAAAATCCAAATATATCCTAGAGTAACAATGCATTAATGAAATCATGATAACAGTTTTGCATACTGTAGACACACAAGCAAGCAACACACACACACACCTCTGTCTATATTGATTTTTTTTGTCTAATTTTTATCCCTGCCATGGCCAACCTTGTCCTTTCCCCCATTAATGTTTTCTTCTCAGACTATTTCCCACATTTTTTTGAATCTGGTATCTTATTTTCTCGACCTGCAGCCTCAGTGAGTATCTCCTTCCTACTTTCTGGTAGCAAGCAGCAGCAGCTGCAGCACAGTCACAGTGAGCCAGTTCCAAACACTGTCAGCATTATTTACATATTATGTTTAATCAGCTAATATATCATCTATATATTTATAGGCATATAAATAGATATCAATTCTCTGACACACTGAATGAAAGTACTATGGCCATCTCTGTAACAACGGTGTGTGTTGGACGAGAGTAAGCGCAGCCAGCAAAAACACACACACGCTGAATTACGGATGAAACGCTTGTAA